>MJUU01028531.1:4076-45330 GCA_002080025.1 Modiolus philippinarum
TTGAGCTAGCCGGCAGTTTAGCGGCGAGCACTCTTTGACCCTTCTTTCAAAATTACGTTTTGTCTTATGCTTTTTCTGTTCCAAGATAGTGGTCATTGAGTTAGTAGTCTACCTGTATTGGGTTGGTTTTATTCGCGTGTTTATGATACTATAGGAAAACGGGATAGTGAAAGGGGAGGTTTGGGTACCCATAAACCGGTTTAACCCTACCACTGGCTTTTGCTGGTGCCGGTACCAAGTCCGGCTATCGTTATTTATGTTTGTCTCTTGTTTTCATTATTGTTTTTCTGGTGCAGTTTGCTTGTAAATTGTGGCATGTGATTGTAGTTCCTGGCCATTGTAGGTGTTTGCTGTTTTCCTGTTTTTGTAATTGTGATATCTATGGTAACACCATGAAAGACTACCTAGACTAATCGGCTACAAAAGATGCAACGGTAGTTGCGACCTTCGAGGTGTAATGAAGAATGCTTAAATAGTACATGACAAATTCTTTTGTTATTTTTTGACATTACATTTATGTGTGCGATGTGATTGGTTCCATTAATGTCATGTGACAAGTTTGTATATATGCTTTAAACCTGTCATTCCATACGTTTGGAAACGTCAGGTTTACAACATATTTAATATGCTATCACATAAAACATGAAATGGTTATTAAAACAAGAATAATGTCATAAAATAACAAAATTAGCATAGCCAGTTCGATCAATACATAGATTTATAGACCTGTTAAGAGTATATTGACCTCTGTCTGCGTTCTCGGTCAATATACTTTAATCATGTCTATAAATCCATGTAATTTCCTCATCGCCATGCTATATTTAAATATTACTGTTACAATAAAGGAATTTGCAGAAATATCTCAGACATGACGAAAGCGAGAAAACAATTGCACGACACAACATCATAACATACGAAAATCTCACCATAATATTTAAAACAAAAGCACCTTAATAAGAGTAAATTTGAAATCAGGTGCCCCGATAAACAAGGATGTCCTGCTTCGTCTACTGTACTCGTAAGATCGTCAATGAGTCAGTCTAAGTTAAAATCACAGCAGGAAATATCAAATCCTTGAGGACATAAGATATAATGGACAATTCTCATTCACATCTTCCTATGACGTCGCAGTGAAGGTCATAGAAATACTAAATAGACCACGGGAAAAGGCTAAGCATATCACGTGCAAGGCGTTTTTGAAACAACGCTTTAAATAGTGTGGGACAGTGTTTGGACGCCCACCCCTTTTCTTGGCCATTTACATGCAGTGTCAAAGGAACTATTCACTCATGTTAAAGGGGTAAGTCATTTTTATACTTGCTAATGTTTAGCTTAAGAACTTAATGGCAGCATTTCTGTTCTATTTGTTTATAAAATAATATTAAGAATGAATGGAATACACATGCAACCTTAACGCAGAGACCTATTTACATGTATTAAATGTCTCTGCTTAACTTGAAACAGTTAAGATGGTCCCTGGAAGGATGCATAGACACTTGAGATATTTTGGAACAGTCTTTAGCCTACTAGATATAGATATAGAGATTTCATATGCTGCTCCATTGTTAGAAATGTATAGCTTTATATATAAATTTTAAATATGAATAAAAAGATAAACTATCTTACCCTAATTCATACAGAATGTAGTATGTTAATCTATTCTTAAATGTACAAAAAATTAGTAATAGTCCCATGAGCTTCCATTTGACACAGTGTTCAGAAGAATGTAGAGCTTGCTTAAAATGCAAAATTATAGGCATGATCTATTAAAAGTTACCTAGTTTGCTCCAAATGTGGAAAAAAGATGCATGTTTCTTGGTTAATTATAAGGTTGAATAGAAATTCACTGAAATATTAAACTATTCCAAACAGAAAGACTGAAATATTGACACCATCAATTTATGAATCAAAATTTTCAATTACTTTGCCCATTTTTTTATTTTATTATTTCAGGTTTTGAAATTTGAAATTCTTTTGTTTACTAAAATTTCATATAAATCTATGTACTTTAAGAAAAAACATGGACGAAAAAAGAATAAATTTCAAATTAACTTTTAAAGATTAAGTTGAATTATTTTTTACTTTTAGGAAATTTTTGCCTTGAGTCAACATTCTTTTATCAACAAGAATTGAAAGGCAAATTTTGTGGCATATTTTGTGGCAAATTTTGTGGCATTTTTTTATTATTAGTTATCAAAATATCTTTTGAATTTTTGTATTTCCATTTTTTTCATAGTATATTCTTAATAAATCTTCAACTTATACATGTATAATTTTGAGTGTGACCTGGGACAAATATATTTTCAGGTGTTACACAGTTTGGAATTATTATTGACACGAATCAATAAGTGATACATTCAGTGACATTGAATTACACATCAAATTTACATCACCTTACATATATATATATATGATTGTTTTTGGCAAATTGAACTTTGTTTTATTTAAAGTAAGTAAAATTTAGACTGATGTGTGCATTTCATCAAAACATCTCAGTATTACTTAACTATTTAACTTTGTATGTTGATGACCAAGCCTACCTACTGTTGATTTATTTTGCAAAAACTTGAAAAGAACGTTTTGGTCATTTATTTGAAATGAAAAAAAAAAATATTATATTTAACTACATTGAAAAATTATCAGATTTAAAATGTTTCATTAAACCTTCATTGCCCTAAAGGGAGTGCTAGGTCCCCCTTAATTAAATTTAAGGCTTGTCATTCGGGCGACTTTTTTGTCATCTCGTTATCCTTCACTTTATGACATTGTCAGAGGCCTTCCGAATGAACACATGACGATTCCTTCATAACCGAGTCAGAAAGAACTGACACAACTGCATCCTACAGAGTAAATGCGTTTATAAATGGGATAAATAGAATTGTCTATACAATGTCCACAAAATTACGCTTAAAAATACCGCCGGTCATCTTCATAAAAGAATGTGTCACACATTTTTGCAGTGGCATCGAACTCGTGACATGATCATCGCTACTTTAACGTTTTATATGGCTTTCCGCTTCAAAAAAGATTAATTTCACACCACGATAAGGTATAACACTTTGTACTGACCATATACGCATTATGCTTTTATCGATATATTGTCACCTAAACTGCAGAAAACGCATTTTCTGACTCGAAGTTCGATTTCTAAAAATGTCACCATTTCTGCTGAAAAATCACGTGACCTGTGACATTGACATCAAAGGCGGAGGTAGAAAAATCGATCGTGGCGTTCCCACTGATGGGGACAAATAAACATAATATACAACATCTAACCTCATTACTATGAGGTAGGAGTGTTTGCTCTTTGTTGAAGGCCTCATGGTGACTTTAAAATGAAAAACAACAATGGAAACGTTGTTCCATTTGCTTAATATTACCATTTATTTACAGGGATTTTGTCCCATGTTCATTTAATCCATATCCCTTAATTTGCGCATTTATTCATTTAAAAAAAGCCATTATATAAAGTATATGCTCGACAATAGCCAATTAACTATACAATATTCACTATATAGCTGTTAAGAAACTTGAAAAGACAAAATATACACTCTATAGCTCTTAAGAAACTTGAAAAGACAAAATCGTCAAACAACTTAGATTTCAAAAACCGGTCTTCATCAATGTATAACAAAAGGCGAACGTACGAAGCAGAAGTAGGTGTATCAGTAGTACATCTATTATAAGTTCAAGTGAAACATTGGATCTGAATTTTCCTTAAATTTTAGATAATTAGAGGATAAAGTACATCGTAAACACAACAGAATCACGGATGAACGCGGATGAACATAAACAAAAAGGGTACAAGTGATGAAACAAAGATACGTCTCCTTTTATTATAGGTATACAGAGGATGGTTAAGATGAAAAAAAAAATTAATCAGATAGGAACTATTTATTGCAATTTGTGTAGCCAGAACCTTATAGAAAGAATCTTTGGTTACAATAGTGGCTGAATTTTATTAAAACAAACTTTAATATCTAATACAGTCAACTAAAAACAATTGGTAGCAGTCCACCTTGTACGTTGTGTCTCAATAAAACTAGGGGTACTGCAGCATAAATGGGAAGCATCCGTCGTCAACGTAAATCATGATACCAGTCGTTGGGGACATATACATCGTATGGAATGAAGTACAAGTAAGATTAAAACAAAAGCTAACAACCAATATTATTTATGTTCATTGGTAAAATAACACGCAACCTGGCACAGAAACACTATAATAACACTCGTCACGACATAAATAAGACTTTGTGCACTGTATATGATTTTAAGGCACTAACGTTACCTCATTAATATTAATATGTGAAACAACCGTGTAGCCTTATTCACCATGCTATGTTATACTTACTACAAATGTACATTAAAATTGATTCCAACTGCGACATCCATTTATTCGAAATGATATGCGACCCTACCCGAGTATATCGTCATAAAAGTTCTTTGTCTTTCTCTGTGAACCTAATCTGGCGATATAAGTCATGAAACCAACATAACTACCATGAATAAAACAGGAAGAAAAACATCAAAAAGGGTGTCCGATCATAAGCTTTTATTCACATTTTCAGATTCTTTTAATAACAAGTTCCGAATATAACAGATGATGATTTTATTACAGATTTTAGTCTTGAGAAGCAGGATTAATCATTAAAAGAAAACTTATTGAAGTTCCGATATATATAAATTACAAGTACATTGCAAATAAATATTTGTGCATTATGAGTGCTGTCGTAAAACACCGTAAAATGGTATTATTCTAGTTGCTGCATTACTTATTCCGTCGCCAACTTTCTGTATGCAATCTGAAATACAATCTGCAATATGTCTCATTGTCTGTCTAACCGCCTCGTGTGCTAGCCCAACACCAGCTACAAATCCGACAATCAAAATAATAAAAAATTGGACTGCTTGTAAGACCATCTTATGATTTATGACGTTCTCGTTCCAGGTATTTTTTTCTGAAAAGAAATATTGAAAATTGATTAGTAAGTCCATTGATCGAAGATATTTGTTTCCCAAAAATATATTACAATGTTCTCATCATTGATTGTCCTGATTTCTTGAGAGTATTTTTGGTTTGTTTTTTTTTAATGTTGTTTTGTTTTGTATTATTTTGTTTTTGTTTTTTGTTTTTGTAAAAAAAATGATCATATGAATAGAAGGGAAATGGGGTAAATATAAAGGAGACAACATCCCATCTCCAGGTTAAAACGACCCAAAACAAAGCACCTAGAGGTCACCGTACGGTCTTCAACACAGTGAGGAACCTCACACCATATAGCAAGCCCTAAATGGCCCCCAAAAGGTAAAAAAGTGAATAAATCAATGGAAACAAACCACATCCAATACTATAAACAAACTTATTTTCGCGAGTGATTTATTTTCGCGACTTTCGCGTGCTTGAAAATATCTCGAAAATAAATCGCCGCGAATAGATCTTATTCGTATAGAAATAGAAAATCGCGAAAATTAGTCTCCGCGAAGTTCCCCAGAAGGGTAAAAACGCGAAATGAAGTATTTTTTACAGTTTACAGTAACCCGAATATCAAGAGACTACAATAAGTAGACAAGGATAAGTTAATGACCACAACATATTCCTGACTTGGGACAGGTGCAAAAATTCGTTTTCTTGGATCCAAACCCTCCCTCTTTGCATGGTTAAGGTATTTCGGGTGTCTGAGCATCATTTTTGTGCATCTAAGCAAAAATTCAATAATTCAATGAGAATGATGCCTTAATGATTTTGTTTTTCTTTTATATACTGAGTGCAAATGAAAACGCAACACCTGATATTTATGTTTTAGAAATCTCCCGTGTCGAACTAAACAATTTTTCTTTGCAAAATTACTAAGCCAAGTGTCTGCTTTAAGTTTTGCATCCATGCATTTTTAGACTATTCTTGAAAATTTGCCGCAGCATCAACGTTTGATTAAGTGGTCAAAATCAGAATTCCCAAACTGTGTAAACATTTCAATCACACTGACGAAGAATTAAGAAAAAAATGCCTAATTCTTCAAATTCTGAGTTTAAGGAGTTGCTTCGAGTTAAAATTTATCAAAATGACAATGTTTTGAATTTTCGGGTGAAAAATGCCGATTTTTGAGAAATAAAAAGAAGTTTGAAAATTTGCACAAATGTTCCCAAAAGGTTCCAAAAGAAGCTGACAAAATTTCAAAACTGATTTATCGTGGTTCACAGAAGATACGCGTTAAAGTAATGTCTGTTAATGGGAAAACAAGACATTTTGAGAAACAACCCAGGGAATGTTTATAGTCCCTATCATTCATAGATTAAATGAAAACCGTTCCCAAAACTTTTAGATGGGAAAATGTTTTCAGGGGGTAAAGCTTTGTAGTGTACAATAAAGAAAACCTATCATGCGTAAAATCGCACAAAAACCCCATAGTTGTGCATTTCATGTCATGCAAAGCAAGAAGCTTGTTTTCAAAAATCAGTCATGCGGAAAATTGTTTTTCTAAAACCCTTGTCATTACAAGTTAATTGGCAGTTACCTTTTTTAAAATTGTTTTTTGTTCGAGAAAAATTCTAAAACAGTGTTGCGTTTTCATTGACACTCAGTACACAATAATTTAAATAAGAATGAACGATAAGTAAAAGGTTTGTTTGAATAATATTACATATTTGCCAAAAATTCAAAAGTTTTTATCAAAGGGATATAATTCTATACTAAAATACCATGAAATTGATCAAATCCTTTTTTTTTGGTTTGTTAAAAAGGGGTACTTGATCCCTATTTATTTTTTGTTTTGAATTTTTTAAAAGCATTCCAACAAAACACATTTATTATGATTTAAAAAAAAGGTTTATTTTTATTTTGGGGTTCAAAATTACTTTAAGTTATCTCCCCTTTCTTGAAAAACCTACAAATTCTTCATATTTCATGATAAAACTTTTTCAAAAGGTCCGTAACATATCTTTTTTTATGTTTTTAAATATACAAAGTTTGGAAAACATAGTATGTCAGCTTATAGAAAAAATATACCCTTGAACTGTGGTATAGGGCTATTTCCCATATAATTCTATTGTAAATATAGTGCGAAAACACCAAATTTTGACCAAATTGATTGATTGTTTTACATATCAGTGACCCCCAATTTGTTTTTGCACATTTTAAAGCATATTGCTCAAACTTTCATTGTAAAAATTTTTTTAAAAAGTTCCAAATACCTTAAATGCTAAAAATAAATACACAAAAAGGCTCACAGTAAAAATCAAACTAGAAAAAAATAAAACTTATCAAGACAAGTGCCTTTACAATGAATAACATAAAACATGAAGACAATATGATGCTTTTATCAGCATTCTAACATTGATAACTGCAAATGTAGACCTTGGCAAGACAAAAATTTAATCATTAAATCATATGTCGTTAGGGAGATAGGATGTGATCACCCTTCCGGAGCACCTGATTTCACTCCTGGGTTTAATGGGACTTCACACGATGAGTGTCTTAGTTCTTAATGTCGCCTTTTTATTTCCTAGTTTTGTCTTTGTTTTTCTCTGTTACCATTTTTGCCGAATCTTTGGACTTCGGTTTTTGTAATCATAACTTCTATTGTTCCTGCCGTTGTTTTCTAAATTAATTTGATTTTCTACTACATTTCCATGAAAAGATCAAGGATTTAATTGATTAATGACATCTAGCCGTATTTTTTGGATGTATCATACATCATCCAAGTCTAACGGTTAAAGTTCAAAGCATCTAGAACTTACAGTTTCGGAGAAAAAAAATTATCACAACTTCAAAAGTCAGTAACATTTTATCAACTAGCTTTCTAGCGAATGTCCTTTACAATAGATTTTTTCTCCAATTTTCTTCAAATTGAGTTACTTTTCTAGACTTTTGTTGGATACCGCTTTTTGATAATATTTGATGTTGATGAGAGGTTACTCGTTGAAACACGTGTTCCTCACAATAAAATTTGCCATCTGCATATGTATTGCGGAACTTGGGTATTTTTTGCATCTCCGACCAAGCAAATTTGAAAAGGGCTCACCTTTGAGTGCAATAAACCTTGAAGAGCTTGTCGGGGAATATATTTTTCTTTTAAATACATTCCGTTTTTTCATTACATGTATTTTAAATGATGAATTTTTTGAACGCCTACAACAATGGCATATTCATACTCCTTTGTGGTAATATACTTACAACTACAAGAAATTGTACTAATGACAGCTTGTTAGAAAGGATAATGTACTTCTCTATCTGATTGGGTAATTTGAAAAGTCAGGTAATCATGTTGTCTTCCACATATATATACAATACGAAAAAAAGGGAGATGAATAAATTCTCTTACTACATTGCTTCGAAAGAGAAGTTTGATGCTAGTTATGTAACAAGATTCCGTAAAGATTCGTATTTATGTACCACTAACCTTATCGCAAAATATGCATGCATTTGACTTGCAGATAAAACATATCGTCGGAAAAAGACGATTATGAAAAAAATGTACATGTGCATGTTTTCAGAATTATCATGTCATTGCAGACGTGACTAGACATATTTAAGTTACTTACCAGTTTAATAAATGTTTATTGCCAATCCCGACATCCAATAATGAATTCAGCTCAAACCGGTGCTAGGGACCGCCTTGAACTTACTATAAGGTATGAGCAAGGCTCATTGTTGAAGGCGTCAAGGTGACTTACAGATGAAGAATAACAATAAAAGCGTTGTTCAATTTCTTGGTTTATCATGTATTTGTAGGGACTTTGATTCCACATCCCCTCATTTATATTTAACTTTAAAATTTATATGTCCAACTATTAAAAGCAGGTAGGGGCTACATTACTAAACATTTGATTTACTTCTATTATGCACAAAAATAAAAAAAAATAAATACTGTGATTATAAGTAGCAGGTACAGCATTTCCTTGAAAATTTCTTTCAAATAATCTTTTCAGTGTATTGAATCATTACACTTTTTAGATTTCTTGACAAAATGATTTTGACAAAAATTCATGGATACTTAAGTAGATCTGGTACATTATTTGTAGTATACCCAGTTTCTGAATAAGTATTCAACAACCAAGTATTTCTTTGATGGAATTGTCGGGTGAAAAGAAGCCGTTCGTAAAAAATCTTAAGTGTAGAATATAAGGAAACAAAATAAAATGTCTTCCTGAAAGAAGACCTCAAAATAATTACAACATGTTGGCATATAAGGCACGTCAATTAAAACAGGACTGCCTCATAAGACAAATCAAAGTACTCAGGTAAATCTTAGCCACAAGAGCAACGTTAACCGAAACGACATAAACTTTTAAGCACGCGGATAGATCCTATATCAGGTATTTTTTGCAGTGTGTGCGAAATTCCTTTAAGAACTGTGTGTGAAAATCATTGAAGAACAAAACGTCAACATATATTTACCAGAAAAAAAAAGTAATTTTCAACAATAATGTGCTAATATTAAGACTGGTCCTTTGATTTTCTACACTGAAGAACTTCTGAGAAAAGATGGGTAAACATGCAGAGTAATATGGAAAAAGATCAAATTAAAAAACTGAAATTCTAGAAATCTAAGAAGCAACTGTAATTATTTTCTGGATGTTTACTTGCTAGGTTGTCTTGAAATAGAAATTTCAATGAGCATCAAATCGACAAATGCATTTAGCTTTAAAAAAAGTGCAACTTTGCAGAAGACTTTAGTGAATGCTTTTACTGACTTTTTATGGAAGTAGAGGATATTGATTATGGAAAGTTTAAATATCTTAAGAAGTACTTTAAAAATCAGTGAAAAGTTATCATTAAATTTATAAAAAAATTGATGCTTTCTTTCATTGTCCCTTAAATCAGTACTAAGTTTTAAAATCACAAAAATAGGATAACCGTAAACACCTACAATGGCCGGGAGCCACAATTATAAGCTAAAAGTACTAGAAAAACAATAATGAAAACAAGAGACAAACATAAATAGAGATAGGAACTGAGGATAGTGCATTAGTTCATTATAGCATTATGCCGTATTGCGGGTAATTTTCGCGGGGGTTAAATTTTCGCGTATTTTCACGGATGGACTTAAATTGGGAAAATAAATCCGCGAATAATTGATGTATTCTTAGGATATATATATGATCTTTGATAATCCGCGAAAATTTTAAACGCTAAAATGTTTGGTATACATTTTCCACTCAAATCCGCGAAATTTTGGACCCACGAAAATAAATCGCTCTACGGTATTTATAATACATAATGCATTATGAATCTATGATTAAAGAAAGCCTATAAATATTTATGGCTTATTAAGAAAGAATTTTCTATTTACAAAATATCAATTTAAAATTATTTATTTTACACTTACATAGTCGTGAACAAATCATTCATATTAGTTGTTTGTTATCCAATTGACTAAATCACAAGCCATATTAAATAATTCAATGATTTAGATGAGAGTAATTTAGATAAGAAAGTTTACCGGCTCATCAAATATGAAATGCTGCAGATATGATTTCCATAAGCACAGATTTAAGGCCAACAAAGTCGGAAGAGGGTCAATAATAACTGTTGTGTGACTTTTGACTTTTGCCTTTTGACTAAGCCGTGCTAAAAATTATGTGATATTTGTTTAAAAAATTAATACGACTCGGAGTATACTTCCGTAGTTAGATTTAAGTTGAATAAACAAATAAAGGGATATGGAATAAATTTACATGGGACAAAATGCCTATAAATACGTGGCAAGATTAACCAAATGGAAAAACGCTTTGATTGTAGTTCTTCATCTTGAAGTCACCATGAGGCCTTCAACAAAGAGCAAACGCTCTTACCTATGCATTTGCTGAAATATAATACAATCTGTTCAGTTACATAGATTTTCCGTTTATTGCATATTTTTTAAGATAATTTTTTCATGAGTTATCAAAAAATCTTATGTTTGCATTAATTATTCAGATGCGATAATTTTGCGAATATAAAGAGTGTCTTGAATCAGGGTGTTATTTAACCAAGTGGATTTCTTTTTGTGTGATGGAATAAGCCCTAAGCTACTTCGTAGCTCTTGCAGCTGAAAAGGACAGTTGGCGGCTTTCTTTTCTTGAAGCGATTGCTGAAACTAGGTCTGAAAAGGTTTGATATTTATTCACGAGATGTTAGTGCATATGACATCGAAACCCACACGAAACAGTATTAAGTATTAGAAGGCAATGAGAGATAAAATGGCCTTTCAATATGCATATCCGGTTTAACCGGTTTAACAATTAAAAATTATCATACTTTATTATTTGAGAAAAAATTCATGAGCGCCGGTGGTTTGTTGGAGATCTACATATGGGTGGCCATTATTTCCGTTAATATTTTACCAAGAGCGTAGCGCAGCGGGACGAGAGGAAAAATAAACGAAAATAATGGACACCTATATCTACTACAAACCACCGGTGAATATGAATTATTTCGATTCTAATTTGACATTTAATGATCTGGACGGACCTATAGTGTTCACAGTTATGACAGCCGTAACATAAGATTAACTGACGTTTTTGTGCACAAAACATATTATGACGTCTTCTGTTTCAGTGTAAAGACTGCTGTGAGGTCGCTCATAATATTATTTGAGATTTTGATATGGCCAGTCATCATGGTTTCCATTCTTTTCATAATAGAATACTAAACATAACACGGTGTTTCCAATATTGATCAAAACATTTTAACTTGATAATTATATAAAAGCGATGTCCTCTTTCTATTTTATTTATTTTCTTTTAGAAAACCAGTGTTTAATAAATCCCTATACCTATGTTGAAGGTGGAACTAAGAAAGTTCTACAAACTGTCAGATGATAAAAGACAATAAACTTTTGCCTGAAAATTAAATAACATTTTTCAAATAATAGCCTTCTGTAGTGATAAACCTATTCGATGTTGTGTATGTAATTCAGGAGCAGATTTCAGCCTCTATCGCCTTTTCATCCTCAAAGGAAAAATAGATATATGTCCTTTTAACACATCGTACGAAATGTAGGTAAAATATTATTTATAGGGTTTTTAAATGAAGAAATATTCGGTTTTCATACATTTTCAGAATTTCAACGCCCTAATCAGCCATTTTGGAACCCTATTAGATAAATGGAGTAACGCGGTACTATGTCTTGAAAATGTTTAAAATTGCAATACTCAATATCACAGTGACAAAGGTAAAAACCCACGGTCACTTTTGACAAAAGATGTATAAATTTGGTATCACGAGAAAGGAAAAAAAGCTAAAATGCAAAATATATCAATCTTATAAGGTAATACTGGGAAAATACATATAAATGTTGTGTCCCGACAATTGAAATAAACACATAATATTTCCCACTTTTGGATTCATTTATGATAAAAGATGCAACAATTTGGTATCCCCAGAAAGACAAAAAGCTAAAATGCAAAATATTTCAGTCTTACAAGGTAATTTGGGGAAAAATACATAAAAATGTTGTATCGCTACGGTTGAAATAAGCACCAACACATAATACCTCCCACTTCTGGATTCATTTTTGACAAAAGATGCGTAAATTTGGTATCGCGAGAAAAGAAAAAGCTAAAATGCAAAATATTTCAATCTTATAAAGGTATTTTGGGGAAAATACATATAAATGTTGTGTCGCAACAATTGAAATAAAAACTAGCATATAATTTCTCCCACTTTTGAGGTGATTGTTGAAAAAAGATGTATATATTTGGTATCGCGAAAAAGGAAAAAAAACTTAAAATGGAAAATATTTCAATCTTCTGAGGTAATTTTGGGAAAAATACATAAAAAAGTTGTGTCGCAACAATTGGAATAAGCACCAACATATAGTATATCCCACTCTTGAGTACATTTTCGACAAAAGATGTATAAATCTGGTATCGCGAGAGGAGAAAAAAGCTAAAATGCAAAATATTTCAATCTTACAAGGTAAATGTTGTGTTATGACAATTGAAATAAGCACTGACAAATAATAATATCTCTCACTTTTGAGGTCATTTTTGTCAAAAGATGTATAAATTTGGTGTTGCGAAAATGGAAAATTGCTAAAATGCAAAATATTTCAATCTTATAAGGTAATTTTGGGAAAAATACATATAAATGTTGTGTCGCAACAATTGAAATAAAAACCAACATATAATTTCTCCCACTTTTTAGGTAATTTTTGACAAAAGATACATAAAGTATATCCCACTCTTGAGTGCATTTACGACAAAAGATGTATAAATTTGGTATCGCGAGAGGGGAAAAAAGCTAAAATGGAAAACATTTTTATTACAAGGTAAGTTTAGGAAAAATGCATATAAATGTTGTGTCGCGACTATTCAAATAAGCACCAACATATAATATCTCCACTGTGATATCTTCCACTTTTGAGGTCATTTTGACAAAAGATGTATACATTTGGTATCGCGAGAATGGAAAAAAGCTAAAATGCAAGATATTTCAATCTCATAAGGTCATTTTTAGAGACATACATATAAATGTTGTGTCGCGACAATTTAAATAAGCACTGACAAATAATATATCCCACTTTTGAAGTCATTTTTGACAAAAATTACATAAATTTGGTATTGCGGGAAAGTTTTTTTTTGAAAATACATATGAATTTAATGTCTCTAGCATGAACATAGGCTCCGATAAAATACCCTTTTTTAAGAATATACATATGTAATATGAAATCAGCATATAATGTATAAATAAAACAAAAGAACGCTATAATTTTTAATTGCATTTTGGTTTTAATTTATTATCAAAATAGATTAAAAAGAGAATGAAGTCGTCGAGTTATCATACTTTTTGCTTAAGTTAATTTCGTCATATTAATATCACGTGTTTTGAACTGACCAAGCGTTAAAAGCAATCCAAAGCTGCCACGAAGTTCACTTCAGGTGCACTTTGCGATCACTCCCGCGATCGCATCTTCTTTTCAAGTGCACTTGAAAGTGGTCACAAGTTCACTCTAGGCTGTCACTTTCAAGTGCACACGAAGTGCACGCGTGGAACGCTTTTGGAGTGCATTTGGATGGAATGTTGCGTCAGCACCCAACTTTAATTCACTGATAAGATATGTTTTTAGGTAGAATCAGCCACGAGAATCAGATCAATGGGTCAAATGGGTAAAGTAATGATCACTGAATTTCATCAATGATTAAACTTATATTACCAAATTTATCTTATTTGCCATTGGTGACGTGTATTGGACTCGATACATGTGTGACCTATGATCTTCGAAACATTAATGAATTGTTATGTCTTGAGCTCCGTGTTTGTAATCATCATGTCGGTACTTTGTCAATTATTTTCAACAAATTGTGATTTCATTAAAATGATGAAAATTGGTAATATGTTGTCAACAAGGAGAGTAATTACAACCATGTAATAATAACGTGGTACAGTAAAAATGGTATATAAAATGATGGTAAACATATGATTAGGTCAATCTTAATTACATTATATGATAAGACCCCAACATTTTACACAGCTGCTGATCATTTACAAATATATGTCAGTCATCAATTGCAGTGTGTTTATTATGTAATTATTATAAAATTTTGGAAAGGAAACTTATCTAATTTGCAAATCGGGGATTTAACTGTGCATATAAACGTACATTATGTCCAATCATTTCTAATTAGCTTATGGAAAAGGGTGATATTTTGACAGTGGAAAATAAATGAATATGTATATGGATTTTTTAAATCACAATAATGTAAGGTCATAAAGGTAGGGGTCTTGGAATACCAGTAGCAAACTTATCAATAAAGTATACAAGTGGCCCTCGAGGGCTAGTTCTGGAGCCAAAAGTTAAATTTCGTGACTAGGATTTGGAGACCCAGACATCGAAGTAGTTTCGTGACATCTTTTTGAATATGGTTCTAGAGTTTTGTTGAAAAAGATGATTTCATTTATGAATTCAACATATAAACAGAGTAATAAAATCAAAATTGTAATTCTGATAACCATAGTCTCCAAAGTAAAGACAAACACTTTTGTCGGAGTACTTTCAGTCGACGTTAATTGACTAAGTACATCGGTACTTTGATTAATTTTACAGGTTACTTCTTGGAACCCTGGGAGGAAGAATGGAAGGATTGATTTAAGGGCATTGCAAAACAAAAGCCTGAGTGAGGGTACGGTTTGACAACCATGATAGATCGAAAAGGAAACTGATTGCTATGGAGTGCTAAAATTCACCAACTGTTTTAAAACTTTTATAAAAAACATTGGACATATTAAAAAGATAGTTTCACCAGTTTACAAGAGATGAAAAACGCAGTCACATGCAACACTTAGGAACTACACCATAACAAAAGACAAAAGACAAATGCAAACAATGAGAGAAACTCGGGACAGCCGGACTTGGTACAGGCACTAGCAGAAGCCAGTGGTAGCATTTAACCGGTTTATGGGTTAGCAAACCTCATATTTCTCCGTCCCGTTTCCCTGTAGTATAATAAACATACGAATAAAACCAATACAGGTAGACTACTAGCTCAATGACCACAATCTTCTGAAGGAAAATGGACAAAATGTAATTTTGAAAGATTAGTCAAGGAGTGTTCGCCACTAAACTGACTGCTAGCTCAAGGAGCCTAGATTGCTGGTGAATCACTGCCACTCAAAGGAAGTAAAATTTAATTCAAAACTTCCTAAAGGATTTTGTAAAGAATCATCATGTATTTCAATGGAAATCGACGGTATCATTGAGAGGAAAGTATGCGTGTAAAACCCTCAGGTCATTGGATCTTAAAGCCATTTTAACGGATACATGCAGAATATCCTGTCGATATTCCTTATTACGTAAAGAATGTAAATTACGAGGGTTGTCCCAAAAGTTTTAGGACAAGTACTAATAAATACAAAAACAACGTCTCATGTCTATTCTTTTCTGGTATTTGTGATCTGCAACAAAAATCTACATACTATATATATGTTACCCCGAAATTTTTCATTTGATATCGAAATAATGACTTCATATTTGAAACAGAGATGGGGACCCGGAGCTTGACAAAAATACCTTGTAACGCGCATAATGCCGATTTTAAATTTGTCATGTTTTCTCACTTAAATCCCGCAAAAAATTTCCCGATAATTATACTATGACTTAGATAAAAGTAATGACTTTACACATGCCAAATTTCAAAAATTTAAGTCTTGATATGGCAGACATGTCCGGCTTCGAAGATCGTGAGACCGGAAAAGCATTTCTGAAATATAAAACGTTTTTTGGCAAATGTGGAGCAGACAGCTGCTATAAAGTTTGCGTGAACATCAGAAAAAAACACCTATAGAAAGAAACAACCTTATTTGGCTGCTAATTTGAACTATGTAACCCTACATCAGGACAATGCCCCTGCGCATACATCGCAAAAAATTAAAGTTGAGATCGATTTACTTTGATTTCAGTGTTTCAAACACCCTCCGTATAGTCCAGACCTGGCACCAATGGACTTTACCGTATATCCATGTATCAAATCATTTCTCCGTGGACAGAAGTTTGACGACTTACCCAACCTTAGGTTTGCAGTGATGAACATAATTTTACATATGAAAAGTGAACAATATGAGAAAATATTCGATAACTGGTTTGAAAAGATGCAAAAAATTTGTTGAGTTGAATGAAAACTATAACGAGAAAAATTAATGTTGACGTCATTGTAACGGGTGTCGAAGCTCCGCTTGAAAGTTGCTATAGTATTTTAAAATGTTGGAAATATAATTGAAAAACCTTATAATCTGATGAAATTTTGGAGATAGACTCGTCAAATAATGTAAGTATTCGTAGCATTGTTTCATTATATTCTGACATATATATCCATTTTTACGCAGACCGTCCTAAAACTTTAGGGAAAACCCTCGTACATCCCAGTTATTCGAGATTTTCATCAGTTTCTGGCATTTTTGAAGACAATTTCCGTAAAATCGAGGATGAGAAATGTCCTTTGTAATACGCTTTTTGCGAGAGACATCATATTTTGACATCAAATATTCATATCTTGAATTATTGCTTTAATGTATTTAACAAGGGAAGCGAAGACTACAAAAATCGAAATCCGAAGACATGGCAAAAACGGCAACAGGGAAAAACAAAGACAAGACAAGGACGTGAGACAAATAATACTGTCTTGCTTTTTATTTTTGTTCATATTTGTTGTCATTGTTTTAATGTATTGTATTTGCTGCAACCCTCACGGGTTAAAAGCTTTCAGTAAAGATAAAGTACTTTCAAAGCAAAGTCAAGATATCATCCAGAAACCGAAGTGTGACGGACGGACAAAACGAACCCTATATACCCTCGACATTTTACAATTGTGTTTTAACATATATATCTTTACTCTCATCACCAAATTACAAGGTAAAGTGATATCAACAAAACGTATATTATACAATGTAGAATTTCCGAAAGAAAGTGAACATGCAATTAACAATTACAACCTAAGAGCAAACTTTACTATAAACAGGCGCAGATCCAGGCAATTAGAAAAAAGGGGGTTCTAATTGGAAATGAAAGGAAATTTCACTGAGCGGAGCGAGGAATGAACTTTTTTGGGGATCTTTCTTAATAAAACATCAGCATATCATTGAAAAATACATGATTGTACAGAAAAAAAGGGGGTTCCAACCCCCGGAACCCCCCTGGACCCGCAAATGATAGACTATTCTGATAAATTTACACAACTTATTTAATTCTACCACAGATTTAGACGAAATTAAGCTACATATTTTGACGCAGTCTTATATATTATGGGTACTGACACAACATTTACCAAAGTGCTTTATAAAGGGGGTTGATATTTAAAAAATGCATGCAATACTACCTAGTGACTAAAAATATTGAAAGATCCTGCTGTTATTGAAAGCTGTTTTAGACTAATTATAGAAGAAATGAAGGGTTTATAAGAGGTGTACAAAATTACCGTAAAAAATCTAGGCATGCATTTTTGTGAACGTGCATAGCCAAAGCTGTTTTCTTTTGTTTATATTCTTTTTAATTATATAATTACATTCCAAATTTCCTAGATTATTTTTTGCATCTGGAATTCCAAATGTATTGTTCTTTCGGTAATATTGTCTTTGATTTCAAATTAAAAGTAAATTTACTTAAAAACTTACCTTTTCTTTCCGTTGTCACAATAAAACATTTCGGGTATAGGTATAAACAACTTTATCTCGAGTTCGATAAAATTCATTGAAGTTTTATCAGTTAGGCTGAACCAATTTAATTCTTTGTTTGGCGTCAACTTTATTTTTGAAATATAGAAGGGTATGAGGCAAACAAACAAAACCAAAATAAAAAACAAAGGAATTTTTGAAAACAACAAACTTTGATG
The DNA here is from genome assembly GCA_002080025.1 of Modiolus philippinarum. Lineage (NCBI taxonomy): Eukaryota > Metazoa > Mollusca > Bivalvia > Mytilida > Modiolidae > Modiolus > Modiolus philippinarum. The sequence continues at coordinate 22,380 of MJUU01028531.1, forward strand.
TTACCCTATGTTCATTAACAGTCAATTTTCAGTATTAATTTGAATCGGATGAAGATAATTTGTTTTCCCAATATTAACTCACTTTTCACCATTTCAGTTCATGTCAGCTCTTTAAAAAAAAAAAAATCGTAGTAGTATATATTTGTTGTCGCCTTAATTGACGCTTAAGCTACAGTCGATCAGGTTACGGTTGTTTTGGCGCACAAAAAATTCAAACGATGAAAGAAAACACCAAAAAATTGGATTTTAATCGCAAAACCGAAAAAATCCCGTTTGTTTTGTTCTAAAATCACTCATTTTCAATGAGCGCGCTGACGCCAAACGTGGAAATAAATTGTCTTGGCCTTAGGAACATGTATTCTGTATAGTGAGGTACCTTAAGGGAAACCACGTATTTGATCACATTGGTATAAGTACACAGGATAAAAATAATTTAATGTTGTTGTGGTGTACTTTTATTATGGTTTTCAGAATTTCTTGTACATATATGAGGTCGGAAAAGCGGAGATTGATACTTTTGTTTCTGTGGAAAAATCTTTTCTTGAAACTTAATTCTTAAATTCCTCTGGATTCCGGGATTAGGTCCCCCTCCCACCTATTTAAATCAATTTTCTTTGGATTCCAGGATTAGATCACGTTCCATACATCCATCTTCATACATTTATCCCATTGTAATGGCCCTTTTCGATTGTAACAACCACAACCAAGTAATATTGAACGACTTTAAAACGATAAAATGTTTTTAATAAGAAACTAAAATGGTCTTTTTTTTGAGTTTATACCCCGTCGTGGGCCTCTTTAATCACTACTTGTAAGTCTTGGAACTGATATTGACATTAGAAATCAATAAATAAAATCGCATGATTTGGGTTAAAATCGTCGAAATATGGAGTTTCTCTCTATCAAAATACCCATCATTTCTGGTTATTCTTTCATGTAAGAGATCATGAAAATGTCAAGTGCAGAATTTAAGAGTAAAAATGCGTAGAACTGCAAAGAATCAAAGAGAATCTCTTGGCAAGTTAGATATAGTAGGAAAAAATTCTGCATATAATTCAAGATTTCATAAGGACACAAAGTGTGTGCAATGGAATCCTAATTTTATGAATAACCGAAGACAAGATATGAAAGTGTTTACTTCCCCTTGGCCTTTTAAAAGCTTTGTTCCAAAGCATTGATTTCATTATTCAACTTGGTGAGCAAAAACTACACAATTCAAAGAATACTGATAACTAATATTACTATTGGAAGCCAACTGGCTTAAATGAGAGAGAATATATAAAAATATACAACTTTATATAAAAATCTTTAATAAATATATACAAAAATATGAACAGACAAAAGTTGGCACAAAAAGTTCATATTGGCACGAAAAGTAAGTATATTGGCACAATTGAATGTTTCCTATTAAAAAGTTCACTTTGTCACAGGTAAGTTTCATCTATAATCACTCCTCCTTCAGATACATGTAACCGATGTCCAGTCCCCTCTTTCCTTGGTCTATCTCATCTGAAATAGAAGACCGATACATTCATTAAAGTCTTCAAAATTATGTATAATTTCAAGTCCAATTTATCTTCCTATATAATGCATACTAATACATAACCGAAGACAAGCAAGGGGGTAGGGAGGGTGGAAACACTTTCATATCTTGTCTTCGCTTATTCATAAAATTAGGATTCCATTGCACACACTTCGTGTGCTTATGAAATCTTGAATTTTATTTCATAACCTCCGACAAGATATTACAGTGTTAAGTTTAAAGCTAAATCAACCAATATAAAAATATTTACCTATTCAAGACAGCAAGTTGAAACTGACTTTCACATCTGTCTAGTGGTTTATGATAAAAACCGAGAAAATGTGCTTATATTTGACCATCTGGTTTGCTGCATAATTTCTGAAGCTGATACACCTGACCTGTGAGCTTTTGATGTACTAGCAGCCCTTGTTGAGTGGGCAGTATATGTTGAACTGTCAATCCCAGAAATAGACAATACTGTTTTAGCCATCTGGCTATTGTACTAGTAGTAATGGGATGATATGGTTTCATAAAACTTAATAATAACCAGTTTCTATTTATTTTGTCATTAGAGTCTCTAAATGTTGGAGTTATTTCTAGGTACTTTCTTAAACACTTCAAAATGCATAAATTGTCATCATTGAATTTGTGGAACCTTAATTCTGGATGTTCTTTCCCAGGTTTACATGTTTTGGTCAAAAAAGGTAATTTAAACTGAACGTAACTACCCTTGTCACACATAAACCTTATATTAAGCTTGTTTGTTTCTGATACTATTCCAGCTGATGTAAGTGCTAACAACATTGTTAATTTATGTACTAAAAATTTTAGGCAAAGAGAAGAGTTATCTCCCCATCGTACCAAAAAGTGTAATACTTTATCTACATCCCAAGCTGATTGATATTAGGCATTGGGGTTCTAACATAAAAAATTGCTCTCGTGTGATTTATAATTGCAGGGTGTCTCCCTACGGACACGCCATTAATAAGTCTGTATCCTGTTGAAATGGCTGAGCGATATGTATTGATAGTGCGATACTGTTTTAAACAATACGGTCAAGAATTCTATTATATTTTCCAAAGATGTTTGAACAGGATTAATTTCCCGTAAATTACACCAGCTAGCCCATCGTTTCCAGGAGCTGTTGTAAGATGCTCTGGTACCTGCTCTCCATACTTTGACATGTAATTCAGCAGCTGATTTCGATAAATTTGCTGTAATTGTATGTTCTCCGAAACCTTCCATGCCGCAAGATGGAGAGTTTGTGATAGAGCAAGCGGGTGAGGCTTCCTGATGCTGACTTCAGGATTTGTGGGAAACATGGTAGTCTGACTGGGTCCATTACTGACATTGACAGAAGCATGGGGTACCAAGGTTGGGCCTGCCAAATGGGAGTTTTGTTGCTTGTTCCTTAATTATCTTTGCAAAGCACCGCCCTATTAAGCAAAATAGGGGAAAAGCAAAACCCTTTATGTTTTCCCAACTTATTGAAAATGCGCCTGTGGCAATAGCTTTTGGATCTGGACGCCAACTGATGTAACTTTCTATTTGATAATTTAACCGATTGGCAAAAAGATCGATTTCGCAAGAACCTAAATTTTTTACTATTTGTACAAAAATGTTTTTGTCTAGCATCCAGTCTGATGTGTCGTCCCTGTTTCTGGACTCCCAATCTGCTATTTGATTTAATTTGCCTGGGAGATTTTCGGCAGTTAGTGTTTTTTGGTGTTCTGTACACCAATCCCAGATTTCCTTGACCATTTTTGTGATTGTACCGGACCTCGTCCCTCCCATTTTGTTGATATAAGCTACCGCTGTTGTGTTGTCCATTCTTAAATGAACAGCTATACATTTTTCGGATTTGGTGAATGCTTTTAGTCCGAATAATGCTGCTAGAAGTTCTTTTGAGTTTATGTGGTACTCTGACTCTTTGGAGTGCCAAAAACCCCCTGTTCTTATATTTCTGCAAACAGCCCCCACCCTTTGTTTGATGCGTCTGTGGTAATCATCAGATCGGGGTTGGCTGATATTATAGCACGACCATTTGTTTGGTCTATTTGGTTTATCCACCTACCAAGTTCCTCTTGTGCATCTTTTGACAATGCTACTTCTGTCTCGTATGATTTTCCTTGCATTACAGATTTTATTTGTAACATTTGCAGGAACCTGCACTGAAGATTTGCTGGGATTATAGCTTGAAGCGTTGAAACTAATTTCCTTGTTAACTTTGCTAATTGTCTTATTGTAACATTTTGGGAGCTCAGAACTTTTTGACATTCCTGTTTTATACGAAGTACCTTTTCTTGTGGGAGATTGAACATCATTGTTTGTGTGTTTATTTGAAATCCTAGGAATTTTATTTCCTGTGTTGGAATAGTTATTGACTTTTTCCAATTTATTACAAATCCTAGATCAACAGAAAAATTGTACAATCTCTGGCTTCGATTAAACTTTGTTTTGATTCCGCCATTATCAGAATTTCGTCCAAATAAATAGTTAGGCGAATACCTATTTTTCTTAGAAGACCTACTATCGGTTTCATTAACTTTGTGGAGACCCTTGGGGCACTGGCAAGACCGAACGGTAAGCATTTGAACTGGTAGGTTTCCCCTCCCAACTGAAACGGAGATATTTTCTGTCGTTTTTGTTTATGCTTGTCGTTAGGTAGGCATCTTTTAAATCTATTTTGCACAAAACATCACCCCTTTTGAGAAGGTCCCGGACCATATAAAGGCCTTTTTATGAATGTGTTTTGCATGGGGCAAACAATCTCTATTGCCTTTTTTTGTAATAAATTTACTATTTCCTGATTGAGTGCTTCTTTTTGTTCTACATTGAACTTTGGAAGATGTGGAACTACTCTTTGTACAGGAGGGGAATAAAATTCTAGTCTGTATCTAGAACTTTTTCTAGAATGAACCTGTCGCTGGTTATTTTTTCCCAGTTTTCTAGAAAATTTGTCAACCTTCCTGCTATTGGACAATTAAATTGGTTCCAAGATACTGAAAACCCTTTGTCCCTTATTATTTTTGGTACATTTTGTTTTATGTTTGCCAATAATTGTAATGAGTTTTGACTGGGATCTTGACTTAGATTTTCCCATTTTTGATTGTTTTCATGGCAATTCCTTGTTCTAGATACTGACCTTCTGGGTGCAGGACGTGAGTGTCCTCTGCTTCTATTAGCACCTCTGTGAGCTCTTCTTATGTTACGTCCATGGTCCCCAGTCCCTCTTCCGCTAGCTGAGGGCCCCTCATGAAAGGGCTGGTCAACATATTCTCCCTTTTGAATTTTGCCAACTGAATTGTCCTAATAGTCACTCTGAACATTGTGGTAGGATCCACGTCTTTTCGTTTTGTATCCTCCCTTTTTCTTTCTTCCCCGTTTGAAGCTTCGGGCTAAACATGCCGCTTCTTCCCAAATTTTGCTGGATTTTTTTCAGAACTTTTTAAAATCCATCACCAAACAAATTCTCGCCACTAGCGGATAATACTTCCTCATTTTTGTCTAGCAAGTCTTTAGCTTTTTTATAGTCATCCGTCATTTTCAACAGTGTTTTGACGCGACGATGGCGATCCACTGCCAAACTTGCTTGTCCAACGAGACAGACAGTTTTTTCTCAAGTTGACACATATGACTGATGTCAACCTCATCAACAATCGTGTTGTCTTTTGATCGTTCCCTTATGGAATCGGTCATATTCCATAACTGTGATAAAGGACCATGATTCTGAAGATCCTATTTTGAACACCTTGGATCCCCTTTTCTGCACCCCTATCAAGCTCGACCGACATTTTGTCCATTATCGGGGCCACAAAGTTGTCCATTTGTTTTGGTTTGAACTGTGGATCACCAGGGATCGGAGCCCGTTCAATGATATTTTTCTCGACGATCTCATCTTTAATAAAAGTCGAGAACTGCGTCTTAGCGTATCTGAGCTGTGACGAATTTAACACTTTTCTTTCCGTTGCACTACTGGCAGCCGGATTGAAACGTTCATATCTCGTGTAAGTCGAGACTGTTTCCGAGACCACACTTCTCACGGTTCTCGTATCCGAGTAATTTTCCGAGCTACTACCTTCGGAATCACTGTCAGAGTTTTCTGACGAACAGCTCTCCGAACTAGAAGAGTTTTCACTGATTACTCTTTTCCTCCCTTTATTCTTACTTGAATGTTTGGGATTTTCTTTGATTTGTGTGGCAGGTCGACTACTTGGACCGCCATTTTAAATTTCTTTGTTCTCCTCAGACATGACGGCGTCACTGTCTGCATTTGCTGTAGCGTGTATACTGACACGATCAGACATATTCAAAAGTCAATATCATTTACCGAGGACGATCTTTTACTAAAATATCCTCAAAATCAACTTTTGATCACGGAGAATGATGAGCAAAACTACGTTACCGATATGAAATTTGAGCTGATGATGCTGCGTGCGAGCCAAGTTGAAGAATAAAATCAATACTTTGGAACAAAGCTTTTAAAAGGCTAGCAGTGCTGCCATCTATCGACGGCCAAGGGGAAGTAAACACTGTTATATCTTGTCGGAGGTTATGAAATAAAATTGCGGAAAATCTCCCATGCAGTCTAATACGAAGGTTTCTTAGTAGGGAATGGCGAAGAATCTTTCAGTATTCGAATACTTAGGAAAAGCTTTATGGTAAATTGCAGACAATCACATGCAGTTTATTATTAAAGAAAAACTTTGTGTAGATTGTGGAAAATCTTTCAGTAGTCTAATACTTCGGAAAGCGCTTGCGGAAAATTGCGGAGAATCTTTCAGTAGTCTTCTACTAAGGAAGTAGTTTGCGGAGAATTGCACAGAATCTTTCAGTAGTCTAATACTTAGGAAAAAATGGCGGAAAATTGCGGATAATCTTTCAGTATTCTAATACCTAGGGAAAAGATGGCGGAGAACTGCGGACAATCTTTCAGTAGTCTAATACTTAGGAAAAAGATAACGGAGAATTGCGCAGAATCTTTCAGTAGTCTAATGCTTAGGAAAAAAGTTTCGGAAAATTGCGGAGAATCTTTCAGTAGTCTATGCTTAGGAAAAAGTTTGCGGAGAATTGCGAAGAATCTTTCAGTAGTCCTATACTTAGGAAAAAGTTTGCGGAGAATTGCGGATCATCTTTCAGGAGTCAAATTTAGGAAAAAGTATGCAGAGAATTGCGGATAATCTCCCAAGCAGTCTAATACAGTACTGTGCAGCGTAGCCCTTACAGAAAAAAAAATCAGTCACCCGTCACCCGTTCGTCAGGGAGCAGTCAGCGATCAGTTAATTAACGTGACGACTTGTTATTCGTCCAACTCGTCAATTGACGCGAAACGTGACGGATAACGAGAACCCTATTCGTCCAACTCACGTCCAGATACGTTCATTTATCACGTGATATCTCGGGTTGAAGATTTTGCGAAATATAGATTCGTTTCACTTAGTGCATACACGATCGGTACATCATCGCAACAGATTAATCTTTTTGCTATCAATAAATAATTGCTTATGATATGTTTTTTTTTCATTTTCATGGAGTCTTTAATACAATAAAGTTCGAAAGGAACTTCTGCATTGACGGGTGTTATTCATCAAAATTTGCCATATCCATCGAGTTTTAAACAAAATAATGTGTAAAGGGAAAATTTCTCACTGATCGGTGCATTTGTGATGACTAAAGGTTTCACAAGTCAGTTTTAATAATGTATTTTTGGGCATATTGGAATTTTAAACAAACTAATGTGTATAACAAAAGTTTTGCACTGACTGGTAGATTTGCAATGACTCAAATGAAGGTTTATAAGTGTCCCTTTTTTACCAAAATTGTTCATATTCATGGAATTTTGACCGAATTAAATTGTAAAATGAAAGTTTTGCACTGGCCAGTGCATTTGTTATGACTAAAATAAAGATTTTCTAATTGACCTTATATTAAAATCTTTCATTTTCATGGAATTTAGAACAAAATACTGTGTAAAGGAAAGTTTGGCACTGACCGGTGTATATATGTCATGACTAAATGAACATTTACGAGTGATCTTTTATGTTATTGTTTTCATTTTCATGGAATTTTGAACAAAATAATGTGTAAAAGGACAGTTTTGCACTGACCGGTATGTATGCAATGACTAAAATAAAGAATCATAAGTAATTTTTTATCACAAATTTATTATTTTCATGGAATTTTTAACAAAATAATGTGTAAAAGGAAAGTTTCGCACTGACCAGTGTATATGTAATGACTAAAATAAAGAATCATAAGTAAATTTTTATCACATATTTTCATTTTCATGACATTTTTAACAGAATAATGTGTAAAAGGACAGTTTCGCACTGACCGGTATGTATGCAATGACTAAAACAAAGAATCATAAGTAAATTTTTATCACAAATTTATTATTTTCATGGAATTTTTAACAAAATAATGTGTAAAAGGAAAGTTTCGCACTGACCGGTGTATATGTAATGACTAAAATGAAGATTAATAAGAATTTTTTTTATAAAATTTGTTCATTTTCGTGGAATTTTTAACAAAATAATGTTTAAAAGGAAGTTTCACACTGACCGGTGTATATGTAATGACTAAAATGAAGATTAATAAGTAATTTTTTTTATCACATGTTTTCATTTTCATGAAATTTTTAACAAAATAATATGTAAAGGGAAAGTTCCGCACTGAATGGTTCATTTGCAATTACTAAAAAAATTATTGACATTTTTTATCATTTTCTGTATTTTGGTGGAGTTCTTAACAAAAAGATTGGAAATTTAGCTATTGATTTTCAAGTTATGTATTTTTTTTCATATCAAATTAAAGCATTGGACTGTTCCCAGTCACTGTCAATGTTAATTTTGTATAAAACCGTTATCACGATTGAATTCGTTTCGTTTCATTGGAAAATTTCAATTATCTATTAATCTAGTGATTATTTTGCATATCATTAAATGACGAGTCCACTCTCGTCAATTGACGAATTGTATTCGTCAAATGACGAGTACCTGGACGTGAACTGTTATGGACGTGAATCGATTCGTCCCGTCCCGTCCCGTCACGTTCCCGTCAGCGATCCGTTCACGTTTCGTCAGCAATCCGTTTTGCGTTCGTCAAACGATAAGGGCTACGTTGCACAGTACTGTACTTAGGGAAAAGGCAGCAGGGAACTGCGGAAAATCTCCCAAGCAGTCTGATACTTAGGCGAAAGGTCAGCTTAGAATTTCGTAGAATCTTTCAGTGGTCTAATACCCTGGTACTTAGAAAAAAGTTTTCAGAGAATTGCAGAAAACCTTTCAGTAGTCTAACACTTAGGAAAAAAATTGCGGACAATTGCGGAGATTTTCTGTTGTTTAATACTTTGGAAAAAATTGCGGACAACTGCGGAAATTCTTTCAGAAGTCTAATACTCATAAAAAAGTTTGCGGAGAATTGCGGAGATTCTTTTAGTAGTATTCCAAATAGGAAAAAGCTTGCGAAGAATTGCGGAGATTCTTTCAGTTCTCTACTACTTGAGAAAAAGTTTGCGGAGAATGGCGGAGATTTTGTCAGTTGTCTAATACTTAAGAAAAAGTTTGCGGAGATTCGCGGAAAATCTTCAAAGCAGTCTAATAGGGAAAAGTCTTTGTAAATGGAGAATTGCGGAAAATCTTTCAGAGGTCAAATACTTAGGCAAATTTTGCGCAGAATTGTGGAAAATTCTATGCAGTTTTAAAGTAATTTAGAACCGAATCGTTAATCCAAAACGAATAATCCAAGGACAGTGGCAAAATCGGAAACAACAAAGAAACAGAGACACAACACGAGATCGGCAAAGAAAAGAAAAATTAAGACACACACAATCACACACACACACACACAAAGATGAACAATACGGACCCAATAAAAAACCATGGGTGAGATCAGGTGCACCGGTAGAGTAAGCATCTCCCGCCTCTTATAAGACACCCGCCGTATGAACATGTCAAATCCGGTAGTAAGGTGAAATCCGGTAGAGGAAACAACAATTAAGCTTTTAAAGGGAAAGATCTGTGGTCATCTGAGAAACAGATATCTAATAGCGGTCCACAAGATGGTGATGTCGACCGTAAAACTTCTGGAGGGATGACTTCAAGTTTTGGGTAGCATACCCTTGTTTAAGTAGTCTATTTTTGAGCAACCGGGCTCTATCAAGATAGTCACTGTGTCGACCACAAGCTCTTGAATAGCGAATGAGCTGGGAGGTGTAAACTCCGTATGCAGGCGCTGTTGGGATGATGCTAAAAAGAAAAGGGAAGCTGACTATTGGAAAAGTGATTCGGAGTCATTTTTCACAAAAGGCTTGTTCTCTACCTACAACAATGTACCTATATCTTTGTTCACCGTTCTTACGTGAGAAACATCTATGAATTAAATTTTTCAGCCGAGATTTTAGTTGTTCATGAGGAATGGTGGTGTAAAGTGTGGAGAAGTCGAAACTTTTAATGCTGTTACAGTGTGATAATGATCTAGAGTTTAAGATGTCAAGTAGATCTTTGGAGTTTTTAAAAATCCACATTTCATTTACATCGCTTCTTGAAAAGCAGTTATAGTATTTTTGAAGGCCCTCTTTAACCTCAAGATATTCGTATTTTTTCTACCAATTTAATTAAATCTGAAAAATTTGAAATGTGCGTTTCAAATATTTTTGAAATTGTGAAAAATTTGGATGCTAAAAAATATATCAATTAGACCAGATAAGAATAATCAAATATCAGATTCTGTAGGTGAGCCTGTATTAGTGGTAGCTGATTGCCCCATGCAAAAAACCATCGGTGGGACAAAAGAAATTTATCAGTGAATAGCCGCATTGGAGATGCTTTGTTGCCGTCGGACTAAATAATTGGTGATTATTGGAATTCTGAATGTTAGATCAAAAATAGGAATAGTAGAAAAATGACAATTCTGTCGCACCTACCCTTTTCAAGGGGATATCTTGCATAGGACCCCAACCCCCAACGACCAGATGCAAACGGACGGCATTCCTATTGAGCATAGGGTAAATACAAGAAATATGACTGTCGTGCAAAACGGAAATCTTCCAAGACGACATCATCACCGAAGACGCCTTGTAGGAGAAGGTGTAGGACCAGAATCAGAAAGCCCTCAAATGGAAGGACTTGCCCACAGGGTTGATCTATAAGATCTTGGAAGCAGCAGCAGTGGAAGGAAAATTTGGCAAAAGCAAAATTCTTATTCTGAAAAATCGAAAAGGGGAGACCACCAAGGTATTGGCCTGCTCAACGCTCAACAGGGAAAAGGGTTCCTTGCAAGGAGCTTTCGTTCGGAGCACCGGATTCAAGATGAGCAAGAAATCTAACCAGCAGTACCTCTCATACGATCTGGTGAGGAAGAAAAAAAATACCAGAGGGCTAGGGGTAAGAACACAAAATTTCGGATTCGTTGAAGTCTTCCAAGACGACATCATCACCGAAAATGCCTTGCAGGAGAAGGTGTAGGACCAGAATCAGAAAGCCCTCAAATGGAAGGACTTGCCCACATGGTTGATCTATAAGATCTTGAAAGGAGCAGCAGTGGAAGGAAAATTTGGCAAAAGCAAAATTCTTATTCTGAAAAATCGAGAAGGGGAGACCACCAAGGTATTGGCCTGCTCAACGCTCAACAAAGAAAAGGGTTCCTTGCAAGGAGCTTTCGTTCGGAGCACCGGATTCAAGATGAGCAAGAAATCTAACCAGCAGTACCTCTCATACGATCTGGTGACGAAGTAAAAAAATACCAGAGGGCTAGGGGTAAGAACGCAAAATTTCTCAATCCAAAGAGGCTTGGGATTTTTTTTTATCTGGAGGGTTCGGGAATGAACGGGGAGCGAGGCATGGCCGACCGAGGCGCGATTGGAAGAACCCTCCCCTTATGCTCATGCGCATTCAATTCTTCACTAATTGGGGTAGGTTGACGAAGCTGATCCTTCTCATCGTGATGTTTTTTAGGCTGACTGTATGAGCACCGTCTTCACCTGCCAGCTGGGACCTATAGGATTTGGCTAATCGCACGGTATCTCAATGCTTCTTCTTCTTCTTTGCGACTTGGCGTGAGATCAAGAACAGGACCATACTTCCCGTGGCAAATAAGCAGGCGAGGGAACCCAGAGAAATGGATGCCACAGCACCCACACCGGTCAGAGCAGACCCCATCGTACCACTGGTCAGCAATAGATTGCCCACTGAGAATCCACCCAGGACAATGGAGACGACCTTATCCAGTCGGTTATAGATCTTCAATGCATGCTCATATCTCTTGATTTCTGCGATGAGCCCCTCTTCCATGCAAGCAATATTACTGACCTCTACTTGGTCCATTTATTTATAGGAGTATGCCTAGCAGGGGGATACTCTTGAAGGGGCTATTGGGTCGAGGATCAATCCACTACCATCGAAGAGCCGACTTCCACTCTTCAAGTACAATCTATCGCCGTAAGTATTGGGCAAAGTACATGAGCTGAGATGCAGACGACGACCCTGGGGTTTCACGCAGCATACTTTTCCACCTTTCTTGAGAAATAATCCTGATCCCACAGCTTTTGGGATGGCTGCACTACCCAAACCGCTCAAGGCACCCACACCCAAAGCAGGCAACTCGGTTATCGCTAGCATAGGTAGCACAGCAGAGGCGAGACCTGCAAGCATGGGGAGAAATCCACCTTCCTTTACGTTATACCTCACCTGCTTCGGGATCATCTCCAAGACCATACCACCCTTACCATTCTGCAAGAGCTTGGTTTTGTGCTGGATTTGCCGTTGAGTGAGGAGCATCTGATGCCCACCAGATAGGTTGGCATGCAGCAATCGGACGCTCACGGGGCATCCCTTCCTTTCCGGATGCCGGATCTTCTCTGCCTGTTCCTTCGTCAGGTTGAGACCGTACTTTTGATAATCCATTTATTTAAAACTCATGCAGATGGAAGCGGATTGAAGATCGTTGGGGCGACCGTCTTGATCGGTCAGGTAGGTTTGAATGCGGTCGATGGTCCTCGGAGTCACTGGTAATTAGACAAGATTTTTGGGGATCTCGATAATCTTAATCACCGAATCGACCCCGGGGAAAAAGCTTTAGATGGTCGACAGCTGGGTGCCCTTGACGTAACTGAGGTGTATGATATCGCTTTTCACGAGTATACTTTTGATGCTGATGATATCGACGATATGCTCACCCTCCACGTATCCGTTCGTGCTCTGGTCGTAGATATACGTCCAGCGATCGAATCCAAGCACCGTATTTAGGATATTAGGCACATCGAAATCCACTTGGTAGCTTCTGGTAAGGGTAAGTGTGCTCTCAGAGGGGCGCGATTGGCATCGAGAAGGATCTTGGCTTTGTGTTTGCTTAGCCGCATTTGCGTTGGATCTCATCGTTGATATCGTCGATGCTGCAGGAGCCGGTGCTCAGGGTAATGAGAAACCAGTGGGCGCAATCGTCTTGGAAGTAGCGGGAGGAATTACTTTCGGCATGGATATTTGGGATGGAGTTGTACATCTCCAGATTCACGAGGGCCATCTCGTAAGATTTTTTTCGCGCAGTTGGAAGGGTGGGTTGAAGCGGATCAAGATCTGGCTATAATCCCCAGAGACGATGAAGGAAAACCCATGCTTGCATTCGGTATTGGTGCCGATTTTCCGCAAAAGTGAAGCGTCTATTTATCTAACTCTCCTCAGAAGACGACGCTCATCTTCTGGCCATCGAATTCGAACTGGAGGATTCGATCGGAGATGACTAGGGTGAAGGCTTGGGTATTGGCAGGAACTTTGCGCTTGAAGTCGGCTCGGATCTGGATATCCATGGTCGACTCTTTCAACCGTTTGAACTGATGACTCACGTCGATGACGAATAGGAGATAGAGATCGATGAAGTCTGAGGGGTTGACATCACCATTGCTCAGCAGACGTTTCATGTAGTAGAATTTCTTACGGAGTTCGACCTCCTTATAGACCCTAGCGTAGCGACCCTGCATTGGGTGAAGCCAAAATTGAAATCCAAGGAGGGGTAGAGATCGGCATTGAGGGTCACGTGGATATTTTGCAATCGGCAGTGGTCGAAGACGGTGGCATTATTCGTCTGATTGTTGCCCCTCTCCGTCTGGAAGGCGACGGTGATCCATCGAGGTTTCAAACGCCCACTCTTTTAGCAGCTGGACGCCAGTGAAATTGCGAGGTCTGGGGCACGGCGATAGAATCGCAGTGCCTCATCCGAAATTCTCAATCGATCTTGGTCTTGCTCTGGATGGTCTTATAGAGCTGGTCTTATAGAGCCGCAGCTTCTTCTCGTCGGAAGGAGTGACATGGGGAACGAACCAGGAGACCTTGCTCAAGACGACTTTAGCCACGTCGTTATTGTAAACTTATTTTATTTATCAAAAGTATACATATTCAAAACTTACACAAAGTTAGAAAACTGTACATTATCAAAGATTTATACAATTAATCAATGGGATTCGAAAACACGTCGTTGACGGCGGCAGCTCTCAGTACCGCATTGGCATCCGAATCGCGCACCAGGGAGAGTTCATGAATTAATCCATAGACGATTTTATCATAACTCTCGGCAAAGCCGAAAACGTGCTTGAGGGGAATGGAGGAGAACGATCCCCTACTGATTGGCCTGGCGATGATATACCAATGGCGTGCTGCGAATTCAACGTTATCTGCCTCAGCCTTTTCCGTAGAATCCTTGAACCATAGCTGGTTGAAGCCTTGCGATTTAGAGAAGTCGTCGGGGTAGGTCAGCATCCCCAGGGTGGTGGTGGCGATGCCGGGGTCGTTGAGGTGCTCAATCTGCTGGCGGTAGCTGATGCTACGAAAGAGATACATGGTACCGTTATGGACGAGCGATACTAGTTAAGCGTCAGCATAGGCGGTCCTATCGTTCTTCAGGATTCGGCTTTCGATCAAGAGATAGCTCTTGGCTGGCTGGAGGAAGAGTGCCTAGGTCTTGATATCGATGCGGATCTATGCACTGGCGTTATTTACCTGAGCCCTGGCTTGAGGTTCGTATTCGTTAACCTGATACCCCAAAAGACTTCGGTGATAGTAAGCATATCAGCCATCATATACATTTATTTATAGCGCTGGACGAGGTCGTGGATGGTTGCGATGCCGTCATCCGAGATGAAATCACTGAGGCGGACCTGCTGCTGAGGGGTCCTCTTGGTCTTGGCGGCGGGAGTTGCTGGGGTCGTCCTTTTGCGGGTCACTCGATGAACGACGTTGTCCATGGCCTTCCTGGCACCTTTCTCCAAACCTTCACTAGCATATATGTTTTGATCTTGTTTGGCCATTTTGATCTTAGCAAGCTAAACAGAATTTTGTCAAGACTGTGCAAAATATTCAGTCGTATTTCAAGATAATTGCTTTCAAGGACGATCAAGACCAGTTCAGTTTATCAAGATCAAACAAGATAACTGCGTTCAAGGACGATCAAGATATGTTAAGTTTGTCCAGATCAAACAAGATCAAATCAGGATCTTGTTTGATCTTAACAAACTTAATTCGTCTTGATTGTTCCTGAACGCAAATAACAAGTCAATGTTGTTAAATCTTGAACTATCTTAACACGTCTTGATCGTCCTTGAAATCAATTATCTTGAAAACCAACTTAAAATCTAACACTGTCTCAACAAAATTGTGTTAAGCCTGTCAAGATCATGATAAGATTAAAATTGCCAAACAAGATCAAAACATATCTGCTAGTGCTTTTAGGGCTGCATTGGAAGCGGTGCTCACGGCATTGCTTCCCAAAGGCTTCGCGGCGGAAGAGGTAAATAGTTGCCCGGCCAGACCGGCCAGACTGGCGATGGTATCGAATAGTCCTCCCCCCCCCGACTGCATATCTCCGGCGATAACGTGATTCACTACTAAAGGCATCGTAAATTTATTTAAAGGAGCTTTCGATGCAGCTTCTCGTACTCCTCTCTGCTGATATGGTTGGATTTCATCATGGCGTCGAGGATTGCCACGATTTCGTTTCGCATCCCATTATTCCCAGCCTGGAAGGCGGCGGCACAAAGATCGAGACGACCCAGCAACTGGCCGACACATTTGGGAAGAAAGACGGTCCTTACCCCACTCCCATACTGATCTTGCTTACAGAGGTACGAAACGATCTCCTTCCATTTCTTGCTTTTGCTAGCCTTATGGGTCTGCGAGAGTGCTGAATTGGCATGGTACATTGCACTCAATGCTAGTAGGATATCGCCATAAGTATTCAGGTCGTCAACCTCGAATTGTTCGGGATGCTTCATGACCATTTGCTCCCATAGGCCGGGGTACCCCAATAGCGCTCGCCGTCGACGAAGATATCGTCACCGTCGAAAGTGACGGACAGACTCCAGATCATGATGAAACCGCCTTCCACTGGCAATCCAAAGGTATGATCGGCTATTGGAGTCATACTGAACTGAAGATAGTGGATTGCTCGCGGACCGAGGTTAGTAGTCAGTGCTTGCTCGATGGTTAGTGGGTCGTCGTCGTCCTCGAGGGCAGGAAGAAGTGCAGGCACGGGGCTTGGTAGGGCGAGCTGGAGATCATCGATCTTTTTGGTGATCTGGGAAGCGGTCTTCTTTTGCGTCCCGACTATGGGCTTGAATATCTTGGAAAGGTCGCGACTGGGTCCGATCTTATCCAGACAACGTTGAATATCGTTAGCCTGGATACTACGCTTAGTCTCCTGCAGGTCCCTAGCAAGCGCCTCACGCTGCTCAGGATCGGTGATTTTGATGAACATCATTTTATTTATAGCATCTCGAACGCCCCTAAAAGAACGCGTAGGAAATAGCTTCGAATGCCTCTAGCATTTATTGCTTGGCGAAATGGATGGGTACGTGCTTTGATGGCCGCGAACGGTCTTTATGCAGTACTGGGGTCCGGCCGGCGGCCGAGGTTTCCGGCGGGAGTGGGAATTATAGGACCTTCCCTCGAAATCCTGATCATCGATGCTCTGAGCGTAACTTTCGGCAACGCATCTAATGCATCTATATCCTGGATCCATGCCGTAGATAAGTAGTCGTTGCCACTGGTGCTCACATTCAGTGGTTGGTCCTCGAGATTTCGAAACATTCTCGAATTCCCGATCCCAGGCCCGTTGATTTTTCAAGGAAAAATTTCTGCAAACCATTCGTTCTTTATCTTATACTCGATAGAACTCATCCAGATTGCATCGATTCTTTCAAGCCGTCTTGGGGCTCGTGAGATTGATGGTCATAAATCCGTGAGGCCCAGGAGCATTGCATAGGGTATCGAACTGAGCCGGGGTGAGATTACTGCAATGGTCCCGGCGCATATGATCGGAATTCTTTGCATCCTGCTCGAAGAGTAAGATGAAGTTAGCATTCTCCAGGATCGATTGAAGAGCTTGAAGTAATTTTGGCAGAGGTAGAAGCAATCCACGTTATTATGACGACCGCGCACGCAGTAATCTTCGCACTTGCTCTGCTTGCTCAGCATCAAGTCGTCGAAGACCATGAGATTCTTTCGAAACGCGTCAAGGTCGAGGTCGCAAAGGTCAGGCACGTCCCTTACCTGCTCGAAGAAGGGCTCGATATCACTTGGTTTGGGCGGTGGCTTCATCACGTCAACTACGTCGATCGAGGAATGCGGATAATGCTCCTTGATGGAAAGAAGGTCGCGGATATCGTCTTTCGAAAATCCTTTCCCCAGCGCCCGCCTCAGCGGCTGTTGAATTGGCTGTTGGAGCGATTTTCCGAAAACATAGTCGATAATAGTCGAACCATCCGTTGCGTAGGAGGAGGTTATTCAGAAGCGTCGTCTTAAAGCAGTCCGATTTCCCGATGATCAGACCTCGGATGGATCGCTGCGGGAGCAAAAAGTGGTTATGACTACTCGAGGTAGGCTCATCGTACGTAAGACTTCAACGTCCCTTTATCTACTGTGTAAGCACTTTTATTCGTGGACATCAACGAACCCAACGAACCCCACGAACAATAGTACTTTCACAGTATATTAAATTGCAATGTACTGCTTGAAATGCAAAAGTAAGACGGCAACGAAAGGCTTGGGCTTGGGCGAGGAAGTGACCAAAAATGGGCAGCGGCAGAGGATTTGGACCTGTGCCGTTTGCGGCTCTAATAAGTCCCAATTTATCGCTGCGTCAGGCGCTGGGCTCTAGAATAAAATGCTCAATCACATGCCTTTTGAAATTTAACCATAATCCTTCCCTTACTATCATCCTTGCCCTTATTCTTTATATAACCCTATAGCCCTTTCACTTAATTTTTCATGCCTATTATCCTAACCTAGCCCTGATTATAACTCTAACCCTTTCCATGACTATAACTCTATCCTTTTCCATGAATATAATCATAATCCTTTCCCAAATATAACTCTAACCCTATCACTGACAATAACCCTAACCATTTCTCTAAATATTAACCTAACCATTTCCCTAAATTTAACCCTTACCCTTTCCCTGACTATAACTCTAACTATTTCCCTAAATATAACCCTTACCCTTTCACTGATTATAACCCTGACCATTTCCTTAAATATAACTGTAACCATTACCGTGACTATAAATCTAACCCTTTCCATGACTATAATGCTAACCATTTCCCTAAATATAACCCTTACCCTTTCCCTGACTATAACCCTAACCCCTTCCCTGACTATTACCCTAACCATTTCTCTAAATATAACCCTAACCTTTCCCCTTAATATAACCCTAACCCTTTCTCTTGACTATAACCATGATAACCCTAACTATTCCCATGACTATAACCATTAACTTTCCGATAATAATTATCCCAAACTCCCTCCCTGAACATAACCTTAACCCTTTTCCTTAATAATACCCTTCACATCATTTAAATTCTAATATTTTCCCTGAATATAACAATAGCCCTTTCCCTGAATTTAATCAAATCCATTCTGTTAAATTGCCCTGCCTTTTTTCCTATATTTAAGCATTCTTTATCATGCAGTCAGTAGCCGTTACTTATTGACGGATTGTTGACTGATTGATGACGGATTTTTGACTGATTGATGACTGATTTTTGACTGATCGATGACGGACCCATGAATAACGGATGTGTACGTATTTTACGGATGTAAACGTATTTTACTGATCGCATCCGCCTATTGCGTGTTGTATCAATCAGTAAATCACGTATGACGGATACGTAAATATTTTGAATTTTAAGGCAAAACGAATAAACATAATATTATTCTCGTGTGTTTCCAAGTTGTTAGATACATCTTTTTTGAATATAAAGACGAATAAACGAATGCTGTATTTCGTTTCAATTTAAATCGTTTACATGTATTTGTAAATGAGAACTTGGTATCTAAATGTTTGCGTCATAGAGTCGATCTTTGAAAATGACCAAAACAATATTTTTTGCAAATGTTATTGATCATATTCTTTCAAAGGAGTTTTATATTTTGCACAACATAATATTGATGAATTTTGACATATTTAAGTCTCGAAAAAAAAAAGATTTTTAATGTGCGGTTTAAACTCTGTCTATAAAATGACCAAAACAATTGAAATATTTCAAAAATTTTATTCATCATATCCTTTCGAAGGAGTTTTATCTTTTGCGAAACACAATTTTAATGAATTTTAACATATTAAATGCTTGATAGTTAGGTTTTTAGAGTGCGATTTAAACTCTGTCTATAAAAATGACCAAAACAATTGAAATAGTTATTTTAAAAAAAAATTTTCATCGTATCCTTTCGAAGGAGTTTTATCTTTTGCGAAACATAATTTTAATGAATTTTAACATTTAAGGCTTGAAAGTTAGTTTTTAGTGTGCAGTTTAAACTCTGTCTATAAATATGACCAAAACAATTGACATTTTTGGAAAATTTTATTCATAATATCTTTTCAAAGGAGTTTTATCTTTTGTGAAACACAATTTTAATGAATTTAACATACTTAAGGCTTGAAAAGTTAGATTTTTAGAGTGCAGTATAAACTCTGTCTATAAAAATGACCAAAACAATTGAAATATTTAAAAAATTTTATTCATCATATCCTTTCGAAGGAGTTTTATCTTTTGCGAAACACAATTTTAATGAATTGTTACATATTTAAGGCTTGAAAAGTTAGTTTTTAGTGTGCAGTTTAAACTCTGTCTATAAAAATGACCAAAACAATTTAAATTTTTTGAAAATTTTATTCATCATATCCTTTCGAAGGAGTTTTATATTTTGTAAAGCACAACTTTAATGAATTAAAGCATTCTTTTTGGTCGAAAAATCAGATTTTTGGTGTGCGGTTTAAACGCAATCTTTAAAAATGACCAAAATAATTTGAATTTTTTCAAAAAATTTATTCATCATATCCTTTCGAAGGAGTTTTATATTTTGTGAAACACTATTTAAATGAATTTTAGCATACTTAAGAGTTGAAAAGTCAGATTTTTAGTGTGCGGTTTAAACTCTGTCAATAAAAATGACCAAAACAATTGAAATATTTTAAAAATTTTATTCATCATATCCTTTCGAAGGAGTTTTATCTTTTGCGAAGCACACTTTAAATGAATTTTAACATATTTAAGGCTTGAAAAGTTAGATTGTTAGTGTGCAGTTTAAACTCTGTCTAAAAAAATGACCAAAACAATTAAAATTTTTTGAAAATTTTATTCATCATATCCTTTCGAAGGAGTTTTATATTTTGCGAAGCACAATTTTAATGAATTTAAGCATACTGAAGGGTTGAAAAATCAGATTTTTAGTCTGCGGTTGAAACGCAGTCTTTAAAAAGTAAACAATTTAGTTTTTTGAAAATTTTGTTCATCATATTCTTCTCGAAGATTTTTTTAATTTCATGAATCACAACTTAAATCAATGTTAGCATATTTAGTGTTTGAAAAGAAGGATTTCCCAGTCTTTTGTGTATGAAAGCGTCAAATCATTTGTTTTGTTTTTGTTTTTGTCATTCCATTTTTGTTTCGCTCTTATTTGCATTCCTGTTATTGTGTAACATTAACGTTTAACCAGTTGTATACATTATTTTTATATTGTTTTTTTTATCAAATTAAATTTGTCTACTTTCGACGATTGGTCAAATCAAATGTGCTTCCAAATTTTAATGCATTCGAACAAACTGTATTATATACTGTGCATTTCCTACGTACAAGCAGAAACATCAAGTAAATATAATATTAACCTTAACGTACGGATTAAATATACCTAGAGTGTTATAATAATTTTTTTATATATATTTCAATTCTAAATTCATTTTTGTGATAAAACGAAATCATCATTTCGCAAAATGTATTAACTTGAAAGATGACGTAAGGCTATCAATCAGTCATTTACGGATAGGACCGATCAATCATCCGTCAGTCACGTAATTTACGTATTGTATCCGTCAAATACGTGAATTACTTCTCCTATCCGTCAGATTTTGACTCATTTGTGACTGATCGATGACTGATCGTTGACGGCTGATCGCTCTTTTAGTAACGGCTACTGAAGCAAGGACTGTAAGTATTAGATTGTTTGGGATATTCTCCGTACTTCTCAGCTGACTTTTTCCTGAGTATGAGACTGCTTGGTGGATTTTACAGTTCTCCAATTTATTTTTTTCCTAAGTATTAGATTGCTTGTTAGATTCTTCGCAATTCCCCACCATTCCCTACTGAATTTTTCCTAGATATTAGACTGCTTGGTAGATATTACGCAATTCAAGAAATGCTTAAATATTGTAAACGTATTAATTTTGGCGGTTGCTCTCCGCAATTCTCCACTGACTTTTTCGTATGTATTATACGCCCTTCCAGGATCTACGCTAACTGACCCTATTTATAAGTATTGGATGTGACAAAGTTGTATATTGAAATTGTGAACATTTTCCCCAAAACTAAAAAAAGCTATCTTTTACGGTTTCTGAGATTACACGATAACAAGCTTTATGTGGTTGGGGCAGATAACTCTGTTACCGAAAATAGGTGAATATAGCAGGGTGACTTTTGAGGTCCAATTCTCTGACCAATCTACCAGCCTAAGTATCCTAGTGATATGTCGCATAGTTTTTACGGCGGAGACCCTACGGAAGAAAAAAAAATCTTAAGAAATACAATAAGGTCTTTACGACCAAGGTCGTAAAAGACCTTAATAATAATAATAATAACAAGTAATAACTGTGTTCGCAAAGCGAAACACAAAAGTCGCCCAAACCTCCCATGGATCGCCATCCTTACATTTTTTTTATTCTTAAAATATGTTCTACACTTCATACACAACCTTCCTGTAAAATTTCATGCAATTTGGAGCACTTTTAATTTTCCCGCCTTTTTTCAGTTTCCATGGCAACGGCGGCCATTTTGAAAATTTCAAGACCAAAAAGCACATCTCGGCATGGGGTTCCATCTTAATATGAAGTTTGGTTAAGATCGGACCATTGGTCACCTAGAAATCAGGTGGACAAGTTCACGGCGGAAGAAAAGAGAGGAATAATAATAATAATAATAATAATAATAATAATAATAAGAAACGGAGCAAAAACAATAAGTCGCCAAACTTCCTTTGGGCGACTTAATAATAATAATCAGAAGAATTACTATAAGGTCTTTCCCCTGAAAGGGAAAGACCTTAATAATTAACAGAAGAAATACAGAAAGGTCTTTACGTCGGAAACGGGAAAGACCTTAATAATCAGAAGAATTACAATAATGACTTTCACTGTGGTGAAAGACCTTAATAATAATCAGAATTACAATAAGGACTTTCACTGTGGTGAAAGACCTTAATCAGAAGAAACGTAGAATAACAACATGTCACCCCGACTACGTCTGGAGTGACATAATAATAACTAGATTTGCAATTGCAAGCAATAGCCGATGTCACCCCAGACCCCCAATTCGATGATTCCACCTTAATGGCAGCCTCAAAATATACCTAGAAATCAATTTTCGTTGAATTCCGACAATGTTGAAATTTTGACGTATTTCGGCGGCCATCTTGGAAATGGCGGCCATTTTGAAAAAAAAAATTCATGGAGAGCACAACTCCTTAAGATGAACTAACTTCTTGCCAAGTATCATTTGATTACATCAAGCCGTCTAAAAATGACGGCGCGGACAAAATTATTGGAAGAAAAAGAATAATAATATTAATAATAACAAGTAATAATTGTGTTTGGATGCAAACACAAGAAGTCTCCCAAACGAACTCCCATATCAGAATTCAAAGGCTTTAGATGGGATCCACAGATTTTAAACAACCTTCCTGTCAATTTCATGCAATTCTGAGCACTTGGATTTTCCCGCCTTTTTACGGTTTCCATGGCAACGGTCGCCATTTTGAAGTCTTGGACATCGGAACCAAATTGTACACTTGTTAGGCAACCTTCCTGTAAAATGTCACCCAATTCTGGGCATTTTGATTTTCCCGCCTTTTCTAAAGTTTCCATGTCATCGGTCGCCATCTTGAAGTCTTGGAGACCAGA
>MJUU01028534.1:0-14997 GCA_002080025.1 Modiolus philippinarum
TTGGATGGTCTTTTGGATAGCAAATGGATTGATTTTTGATATTTGCTTGTCAGATGATCCAGTCAACACAATAAATTTTGTCCAACTGTTATCTTCAACTTCTGGAATGGAATTGTCTAGTTTTCTTTTTCTATTTGGAACTGGTTGGTTTTGAGGGGTTTGTTGTGCCATGAAGAAAGAAAGGAGATTTCACCACCTTTGTCACCCACCCACCACGGAGTGCCAACAGGGGCGATACTTTGATTCTAGGGATCTCCACCAGAAAGTATCAAGTGTTCCAAAGGTGGTATACTCAAGTGGAGCGTAACCATCAGGCACTGATGGAAAGCGTACTACTTGATTGACCCATGAGCCACCGCCTTCTCCAGTATCCCTACACTGTATTAGTGGTTTAAATCAAAACAAAAATGTTACACACAAGTTAACTTAAACTCAAGTTGGAAAGATTTACTGGAGGGCTTGGCGTGACCAGCCGATTGATCGGACCGGGCCAATCCGACCTCCCGTTTAGATGATATCAGAGCCAAAGTAAGATATTGATCCTGTATTCTCAGCCCAACGGGTATTTTATGGCCGTAGCGGGAGTCTGAACAAAGGCTCGCACCTACCAGGATCTCGTCAACCATCGACACGGGTCTCGACACACGGCAAACGTGTCGCCTCTGTTAGGAAGACTTATACTCCAAGCTCAGAGGATGCTGCGGGCCTATTCATCAGCCGGTACCGCGCACGGCGGTAGAAATTAGAAACTTGTTTAAAATTGATCTATTTAAATCTTACTAAATAAATTGATTGCTTGGAGGATTTAATGAATGAAGAACAGAAAATCAAAGAAATTTTGAGTAAAATAGAACCAATCAAAATGTCAACAACAACTGAAAACGAATTTCAAAGAGCAACAAATTGCTATGTTTGCGGACGTCGTTTTCATGATAAATTACCGAAATGTAGAGATCACGATCACGTAGGACACTCTGATGATGTGAATTCACCTACATACAGCAATTACAGAGGTGCAAGCTGTCAGAGATGCAATCTAAGCTTAAAAACACCTACGTTCATACCCGTTGTAATGCACAACTGTAAAGGATTCGATTCCCATCTCATTATGTCGGCTGTTGGGAAATACCAAAACGATATTAAAGTAATTCCAAATTCCATGGAAAAGTATATATCGTTCCAAGTATCTGGACTCAGATTTTTGGATTCTTACCAATTCATGTCTAGTAGTTTAGAAACGTTGATAGACAATTTAGCTCAAGATGGATTGACACATTTTAATCAACTTAAACGGGCATTCCCTGATGAACATGTTGCAAAACTCTTGCTCAGAAAAAACGTTTATTGTTATGATTATATTGACAGTCACGACAAGTTTAATGAAACACAGTTACCACCGAGAGAGGCTTTTTATAACCAACTCAAGGAAGAACATATTTCAGACGAGGATTATGCTCAAGTTCAAAGAGTTTGGAAAACATTACGAATGGAAAGTCTAGGAGATCTACATGATAACTATGTTATGACTGACGTAGTATTACTAGCTGACGTGATGGAACGTTTCAGAGACATGTGTATGGAAAATTATTCTTTAGACTGTCTTCACTATTACACTAGTCCAGGTCTCAGCTATGATGCGGCTTTAAAAATGAGTGGAATATGTCTAGAACTCGTCATAGATCCCAATATGTATCATATGTTCGAACTACAAACGAGGGGAGGGATTTCAATGGTGACTAAGAAGTTTGCTCGTGCAAACAATCCATACATACCTTCAACGTTCGATAAACATGAACCAGAAAAATATTTAATGTATCTGGACGCCAATAACCTCTATGGTTTTGCGATGAGTCAACCTCTACCTTCTGGTTTCATGCGGTTTTTGGATGACAACGAGATTCAAGCTTTCGATATGCGCAAAATACCCAAGGATGGAGATAAAGGCTATGTACTGGAGGTGGATCTGGAATATCCAAGAGAGCTTCATGATGTACACAATGACTACCCCCTTGCACCGACGCATAGAGTGGTTCTTGACGAAGAACTTTCTCCACACAGTCAAAAGCTGTGGGAAACTCTTCATAATGACAAACCACCAAAACGAGTGAACGTAAAGAAATTAGTACCTACTTTACATGACAAAGAAAACTACATTTTACATTATGAAACTTTAAAATTGTATTTAAAATTAGGACTGAAAGTGACCAAAATCCACAAAGTAATAGAATTTCACCAATCAACATGGCTGAAGACATACATTGATTTTAATGCTAGAAAGAGATCTCAGGCCAAGAATGATTTCGAAAAAGACTTCTACAAGTTAATGTGTAATAGGTAAGGATTAAAATAAATGATAATTGTATAAGCTATCATAGTTTTAGTAAATATCGCTCCTATAATATCATCTCAACTAATATTTACTGTTTTTGTAAAATTACCATTGAACACTAGTGTACAGCATAACAAAATACCGAGGTTAGCGTTAATTTTAATTCTGTATATGCGCATTTCGACAACTTTTGTCTCTTGAATGTATAAACATTCAGATACAACTAATATTGTATTTCAACACCATTTTGTCAGCATAATTTTAGGCATACTGCACTTTCAATTGTTTGTCTGGTAATTTCTGAATAAGTTTTCGTCACATACAGCATCGTAAACATAATGATATATGCCTGAAATGAAAGACTGATATATTCGTTTTTGCTCTTTCAGCGTTTATGGAAAGACGATGGAGAATGTCAGAGAAAGAGTTGACGTTAAACTTATCAATGATGAAACAAAACTCAGGAAATATGTTGCTAAACCTTCATACAAGAGATTTAAAATATTCAACGAACATCTCGTTGGAGTGGAGATGAAGAGAGTGACAATTAATCTAAACCGACCAGCATATTTAGGAGCACAGATCCTAGACATTTCAAAAAATCTGATGACTTCTTTTCATTATGAAGTCATGAAACCTAGATATGGAAATGCTATAGAGTTATTGTTTACGGATACAGATAGTCTGTGCTACGAAATCACTACAGAGGACTTTTATGAGGATATGAAAGACTTACAAATGTACTTTGATACATCGAATTATTCCAAGGAAAATGCCCTATACTCGAACCAGTTTAAGAAAGTACCAGGCAAATTTAAAGATGAATTGGGAGGTATGTAAAGTTACTAGAACCATGTTTTTTTAAACAAATACATCAACATGTTTTTTTTTTTATGAAATAGTGTTGATTTTGCAAAACAAGTCTGAACTATTCAATCGCAATTATATGTTTATTTTTATTGTGATGATATCATATCTCACATCATTTTTACGTTTTTAACATCATGTATGTGCTGTTCTTTTTTAGGAATTCCACTGAAAGAATTTATTGGATTACGTCCCAAGATGAATAGTATGATATACGATGTAAAGGAAAAAACAGAAAATTGTGAAGATTATATAAAAACTTTACATACAAATGACAACAAACAGACAATCAGAGAGATGGAAAAGATGACAGCAAAAGGTATAACAAAGACTGTTAGAAACAAACAGTTGAAACACGACCATTTCAAAGAGTGTTTATTCAAAAACCACAGTACGATTCATAACATGAAAATCATCAGTTGTATTTAAAAAATATAAAAAAGAAAGGATTGTGTAACTTTGACGACAAGAGATATTGGATTGGTATAAAGAGTCTGGCATTCGGACATTATAGAATAGACAATATTGCATAAGATGGATTTTATTGTCAATAAAAAGTTAAACAATTGTTTTTTTTATTTATTTACATACAGATTCTGATACACATGATTGATTGTGTTTGACACATTCACTCATACAACAATAAAATCGGTTTTGTACAAAATCATACACAAACTGATCGTTAGTCAGAAAGTTATTGTCAAATATTTGTGAAATCTGCGTAGTTGAAAGTCCTCTGCATCGGCACATTAGATAAAACAAACAGTATTGTCCACAGACAGAAGTTGTTGAACTTTGTAGTCGTTTCTGGTTGAAAACAGTAGTTACAAATCCAGATATGAATAGTCTAAGGTAATTAGATAGTGTCCCAGGCTATTTTCCATAAGAATCAAAACATTCTAGGGTTTCATGTTGATCGATAAAAAAAGCTACCCAATGTCGACCGGAAGCGTCATGACTGTCAATATTTGCTAATAAACCGACCGGCCGATGATTTGGTAAAATAGGTATTTTATCTGCAGGAAAAACTCCAAATACTATTTTTTTCATGAAAGGATCACATTGTATCGCACATTGCAACTGTGATGTATTCATTCTAATACAACGTCTCTAGCAGCATTTATTTCGAAATATCCTGGAAATTCTGCATATACGATGCACGTAGTTGCTTCCGACAGAGCGCTTGCAAACTGTGCTTCAAGTCTGACATTCCCTTGCTTAACTAGAGTTAAATAATTTCCTTCGTTTCCAAAGTTTGGTTCAATTTCAAAGCAATAAAGTGCATAACCACCCGCATATTAATTTCTGTCGATCTGATTACTTGCATCTCTCATCCATTTATTTGTTACTTCGAACATGCTGTTGTATGCAGGGATAATTGTTCTACCACTCGATGCGTTGAAGTTTAATTTCATCACGTTACCTCCTACTGGAATACCATCCACGAAGATTCCAAGTCGAGTCAAATCAAAATGATGAAAATTAAATGGATTTAGTTGATAATTTCCCGAAGCAGCTGTTGCTTTCACAAAGGTAATAATGCAACGATTAGGTCGAAGTCCTTGAAACAAATTGTCATACGTAAAACTTATATTACCCGCCGGAATGGTGAGTTGTTTAACTTCGGTTCTGGTGAACGGATACTTTGCATTTGTTGTTTTCATCAACTCTGCCTGCCCATAAATAACACCTGGGTTTACTGCTACTTTACACGCTTTCAAATAAATGTCTTCGATTTCCAGTTGGTAACTGGCCGTTTCTTCTTTACTCATTAAACAAAATTCTGGGCGACTTCTGTAAAATTTAACTCCAACTGCTACTTGATTTAACACATAGCGATTCAGTTGAAAAAGATCGTGCATTATTGGACCTTCCATGTCCACGGATTTAGATCCAAGAAAATAAAGAGTACGACTTTCAAGTCCCCTGTTTGAAGAATTCTCCACATCACAATCATCCATATGTCCTGGAGAATCTTTCATCCACATCAGAGATGTTAGTTGCGATTCTTTAGCATCAGCTCAATAAGACAGTAGTGTTTGAATCATAGATTTGTAGGGGTAATGGTTTGTGGTTGATGTTATAAGTTTTCCTTGCATAAATAAGTCTACTTGACTAAACATGGAATAAAATAACAGATTTACTGGTCCAACTGTGCGAGTTGAGCTATCCAACGTTTTTCCGTCGCTTTGTGTGATTTTTACTTTTACGTATAACTTCGATCGTTTTAAATCTATAAATTCCATACCATTTTGTCCAGTGATTATAAATTCTATAGGTGCATTACCATTGATTTGTGAAGTTGATCTCACTTCTTGATAATACACTCTTTCAATGGCTGTTTGTGATGGTGGTAATGAAAAAAGACACAATTTACTCGGTTGTGCTTCGTGAAAGTCTTCAGTCGTTAAAGCAGCCATGATTTTAATTCAGAATATCCAGAGGAATAATGCGTTTTTTCTTTTTAGGGAATCGTTTTCTTGTCGTAGTTTTTTTAATCTTCTGCGAAACTTTGTGGTTTTTCTTAGCTTTCTTTTTTGATGTTCTAGTATTACGTGTTTTCCTTTTTCTGTTTTTTGGTTTAGATTTGCGTTCTTTTTTCGCTGTGTGAATGATTCGACGTCTCATTGACGAGTGACGATGTGAAACTGGTTTTTTTCTTTTATCCCGGGGTCTCTGATCAGTTAATTGCTTTTCGGCCATTTGAACGATTGGTTCGTTTGGTGAAATCATATTTACCATTAATTTACTGGCATTCGAAGGTTTGTTTACAGTATGTCTCGATTCTATAGGTATCATAACTGATGATGGATTCCCGGTAATAGATCCTCCTATTTGAATTCGTTTTTTCCCACTTTGAAATCCATTGGAAAAAGAGTTATCTTTATTGTCGACAGTGCCAGTATAATATGATACCCATTTTTTAAAATCAGGAACATACATGTGTTTCGTATTCATCATTTTAGAAGAATGGAAAAGCTTTAAAATGAAGTGTTAACGTCGACGGTTGGTCGAGAAATGAAGCTTTGCTACCCTGAGCATCCGTAATATAAATGTCAATGTCATATATATCATTTATTTTGACTGGAATGTAATGTGGAGATTCAAGTACTGTCGTCCATATTCCGGGTTCAAACGAATTGAGTCGTCTTAATAACGGTTTTTTGTTTCCGTTAACGATGGAATCGTCACATATGTTAGAATACAAGTATATTGCATCCGTTTTTGAAGTCGAAGATGAAATATCGGCTTCAACTAATGCCACTTTCCACATTCCATTTAAATTGAGGGGGCCGCTTAACTGCGATCTAAATTTTGATGGCGAATTTTGTGGAAAATAATTCAATGATTTGTCGCTACTAAGAATAACATATAAACTCATGTTGTATCTTAGGAGTTTGTGATATCTGTAATGTCTTTTTCAGGAATCCACTGATTATAACTGTTGTCCCATCCCTCAAATTTCACAAGCCATTCTATCTGACCATTTCGTTTACGTTTTCTTAATTTACGTTCAATAAACCATAATGCATCTTCGTTTTTATTCACTTTTTGTAATTCAGATTCGTAAAAGTTTCCCTTGATTTCCTCGTCATGGAAATCGCGAATCCTATATTGTGGAATGTTCTGAACACAAAATCTCTTCGAAATTTCGAAAATTTCCTTTACTGTTCGTCATATGTTCTCTTGAAAACCATGTTTGTATGAGATACTCGAACAAGATCATTTACTTTAAACTGATATGCTTTCACACGTTTTGCTTTTGAGGGTTTCAGATACATATAAGCCCAGAGATTTGCTTCGTTTTTGAGTGTGACATCTTTTGGTGCTATATAATTTAAACTTTTGTGTGGTGTACTGTTATACGATTTAACAACATCTTGTAATAAGTCTATATAACGATAACTTCTTTTTTTGGTAAATATTCTGTAGAGTTTGTTTTTTATTGTTTTTATCACTCTTTCGGCGTAATTAGCTTTAGTAAGAGAATTCTGTGTCGTAAAAAAATAGATGTTCTGATTTTTCAGATAGTTTTTGACAAGGTGATTGACAAATTCGCTACCTTTATCACTTCGTAGTTTCTCACATTTTCTTCCCTTGTCGAAGATACGTTTCAACCCGTTCACAACTTCTTTACCAGTTTTATTTTTCAAAGGTTCGATCCATAAAAATCTTGAGAATATATCAATGACAACTAGCAGGAATTTGATGCCGTCGTTATGCTTTGACAGTGAGCTAATATCAGCCAAATCTACATCAAATTGTTGATCAATTTTATTCACTACGACCCTTGCTTTTTTGAATGATTTGCTTGTGGGTTTTTGCAAGCTATAATTATCCTGACTTTGAAGCCATCGTTTAATGGTATGCAACCCTATATCTTTTATTCCTCTAGATTTGATGATTTTGTGAATTTTGGTCGGACCCGTGAACGAGCCAGCGTTAGACAGATCGTAATAAAGTCTGTCCACCTGATGTCACTCCCGGTTTTCATGGGAGTTCACACTATGAGTGCCTTAGTTCTTAATGTTATCTTTTTATTTCCGTGCATTGTAGCTGTCTCACGTCCTTGTTTTGTCTTTGTTTTTATCTGTTACCGTTTCTGCCATGTCTTTGGACTTCGATTTTTGTAGTCATCGCTTCCCTTGTTCCTTCGGTATTCTACTGCCGTTGTTCCAAGTAATTATAGATTTCTTTGCGTCTTTTTGCGGACAGCATAATTGCAACTTATGCTTACCGACTATGTTTAAGGTGTCAACTGATGATACTATCAGTTGTGGAAGGTTTAAGAGTTAATATGAATAATAACAATATTAATTGAAATATCAAATATTTATTAACAAGATCTATTAGAAGGATTTAATATTGACAGACATACAAATGTTTTAAGTGTTCAAATGTTTTAAGTGTTCAAATTTGCTGATCAATCATCTAAACGTAATTCTGCAAAACGATGATCAAGAGAAATGATTTTCTTCACCAAATCATAAAAGCCGTCTTTGCTAGGGAAATGTTTATTTTGCCATTCACTATTTTGCAGCAATGTCACAAAATTTTCTTTCACACTGTTGGGTATGTCCGTATTTTGTGTCTCGTTTTTCCATAAGCATAAAATTTCTTCACAATTTATAGCCTCTATCGCATCATCAAAATATATATTCAAGTGTTCTGTGTCCGACATCATGAGACAAGAATGGTTTTTCTGACTTGGATTACCGTCTCTACATCCAAAACAGTGTTCTCTTGTTAATTGTCTTATTTTTTCGAGCACTTTTCTGGCGTAAGTAAACGTATATATGTCAACCATCATTCGGATGGCTTTGTCTTCAGCAATGATTTGTACTGTTTCCATCTTGACTATTGTAATTGGTCTATTTAAAATTTTATGAGAAGATCTTTTATAAAATCCCGAAGTCACGTGATAGCGTTTCGGTTCATTAACTCAACAACATCGGAAGATGTCAAAATTTGATATTTGATTCGAGACCATTTTAGCAAACAGGCAATTAGGTTCCCATTTTAAATGTTCTATTTGTATGCAGTCATCTTTTTCCCATTGTTTTAACGTACGACCGCAGTAAAAACATGTTACACGATCTCCACATCCAGTGTAAAAGAATCCATTACCGATTAAGTCTTTTGGTTTTTGCACAATCTGTCTAGGCCATTGCTCAAATGTTTGCTCTCGTACGACATAAAATATTTTTTCTGGATGTTTGGGCTGGAAATGAAACGGATATTCCACCCAAGAGTCGACTTCCATGTCAGACATTTGGTTTCACAATAGTTACAGAGATATTACTAACTAGTGCAAAATGTTCAATTATTTTGAGATAGAGTGCCCAATCTCCTCCTGCTAAACCACAACCTATTCTATATGGTAGAGCAATAGATTTTATGTTTGTTCTAGAAAGATTTTTGAGACACTGAGAAAACCATTTAACTCTGCTTTCTTTTGAATCGCAGTAAGGCGCAATTTTTCGATAGTTGTGGTTAGGTTTACCGAAGTCCCACTGTGCACAAAGACAAACAATTTGAAGAGTGTGATCAGGCGACGTAAATGGTCGTATTGTACCCGGGACGTCTCTATCTTCCTTTATAGCTAAATTTCTTCTTGATTCCTGTCGTCTTTTTGCATAAATGTCACCCCATGGAAACTTCGAAGCAACAGCATTCGAAAGACCGTGTGCTTTCACACATATGCAGTTCACCTGATGTCCAATAGCTTCGACGTTTTTAATTTGCAAGATGTCTCCATTCACTTCTTTCACAGACATTTTCAATGAAAATCGATAACGCTACCCGATAAATATTTCAATGTATTAAATTTTCTGATTTTTTTTATAATAAACATCTGCTCTGTCTTTTTGTCACTGCCATCTGCCGTGTTTCTCTAACGACCCTCTGCAGCAGCAGCAGCAGGTGGGTCCATCCATGTGATGCACAAAGCTGAGGGGCACCTGCAGCCTCAACCAGATGTCTATTGATTTCCATCATTGTACACCTGCCCCAACCATCTGCGCCCTACCAGACCCGCTTTCTAAAATGCACCTGCACATACCATCTGCTTCACCCTAGAATGACCCCATACCAGAGGGCCCAGGACCCTCTGCAGAGGGTCCAGGACCCTGTGCCAAAACGTGCACTACATAACTACTGTAATCCGTTACACCATTTGCTTCTATTTCAAACGATACCATTTTCGCAAATAAACAAGTTGGTTTCCATTTTAAGTAATTTACGAAAGGAAATGGAGTAAATGAACATTTTAAGTGTTCATTTTCAATAATATCTGATTTGCCCCATTGGTTCAGAGTTATACCACAGTAAAAACATGTTACTTGATCACCAATATTGGTATAGAAAAATCCGTTTTGTATTAAATCATATGGTTTTTGTATTAGCTGTCTCGGCCAATTTTTAAATGTGTGTTCTCTGCTGGTGAAATACATCATGAGAGGGTGAGCTGGTTGGAAACGAAAATCATCTGTATAAAAAGGCGCTACCTCCATTATCTTGAGATAAAACTTGGTATGACAATTTTGATTTCTATCGCACTTCTCTCAGCAAAGTCTTCAATAGCATGTAAATATAACATCCATTCACCACCACCTAATCCACAACCTATTTGATAAGGTACGCCAACTGATTTAATGTCGAGTGTTTCAAGTTGCTCTAGACATTGACGGAACCACTTCAATCTGTTTTTACTGGTATCTCTATATGGTAGTATGCGTCTATAGTTTTGATCTACTGTTCCAAAATCCCATTGACTTAAAAAGCATATAATATCTGGATTTAATCTTTGTGGGCACTTAAAAACTTGTATCGTCCCTGGAATACCTCTGTCATCAATAATAGCTAAATTTTTACTGCCTTCACTGCGACGTGTAGAATATATATTACCCCATGGAAATTTATTTGCTGTGACAATCCGTGAGGTTTAATGCAAAGACAATTCACTTGATGGATAATAGCATCAACATCATATGTTTTCAACAAATCTCCATAAACAATTCTCACACCCATCTCTGTTCAATAACAAACTTAGAATGGAACTCATATCATGTGACTTTCTAGTAATTGGAGACAAAAACTTCACATCAAATCACACAACACTCTTGTCACAAAAAAAACAAGTCAACAAACTGACACTAACCACCACTGGCTACAAAAAACAAACCAACAAACTGGTAGTCTGTCCACTAATACAATCCAACAAACTGGCATTCTATCACATCAGCTGGGTGTCAATTCTACCATGCCAGCTGGTATTCTAACACGTCAACCAAACGCCATTTCTACCATGCCAGCCAGATGCCAACTGGCACTCTGTCCGCATACCAATACTCTACAACTACTAGCATGTACCAGTGAAGAGTATTGTATGTAAATGAAAGAATTAATTAACAAAAAAAAATCATAAATTTTACTTCAAACCAACTTTTGAACCCCATACCCCCCCCCTTTTGCTAACTTCTTATACTTAAGCATAATAAAGTACCCGTGATAGCGAGTGCTTATCCAAATTTGTAACCTTTGTGTGACAATAATTTTTTCGTTATCATTACATATCTGTGTAACTGCATCCTAGGCCTTCAAATTCTGGTTGTACATACTTTCTTGTTTAATTCATCAATTTATGACGTGTCGGTAATGGACATTTTCAGCTAGATTCACGTCTTCCCGGATTTTACTTTACTGATTTGGACTCGCTGACAGTGTGATGGGTGCTGTTAACAGAGCAGGACATGCTTACCCTTCCGAAGCACCTGATGTCACTCGATTTTATGGGAGTTCACACTGTTAGTGCCTTGTTTTTGAGTGTTGTGTTTTTATTTCTGTGGTCTGTCCGACGTCGCTTTTTTTCTGTGTTCTCCTTTTGACTTCGATTTTTGTGATTATCCCCCTTTGTTCCTTCGGTTTTCTACTGCCGTTGTTTATCCCATTTGTTAGGTTTGCAATAGAACAGTATCTACTTGTATCTGTGCTGTATTATTATTTTTTTGTTGTTTTATTATGTAATATTATTATTATTTGTATATTCGAATCACTGTCATGACTCTGCTCATTGATGGGACTTTGATTGGAAATAAAATATGTATTTCACACAAACTGTTTCTATTTGAAGTAAAACTCTGAATAGGGGAAAAAGGGGGGGGGGCTTACACAGAGTTTGTCAGCTAAATAAATTCTAATACTATCTGGTGCAGTGATGTGGGGACAGACTGCTCTATTTCTAATGTATATCTTCTCCAAAGTTGTATCCTTTGAAACTTCCAGAATTGAATTGTCCAGTCTATCCATTTTGAGGATTTTGGCCGTAGGTGGGCCATCATATCTATATTCTCCGCGACCTCTAAACCTACAGTCCAGCTCCGTTATATCAAAATTTAAGTCTTCAACTGGCTCACATTCTCTTAAATTTAGTATGTATTGCGTTGAATCTACTTGTAACACGAGACTGATTACAGAAACAAAGAGAATCATTGAAATTTCCATCATGTTTACACCTATCAGTTGCGTAATGTGAAAAAATCTTAATTTCCGGTTTTGATAGTCTATATAATTTTTTTAAATTAATATTTTTTTTTTCTTATCAATGAGTTAATGTATTCATATTTCACAATTAATAATAAAAAAAAATATTCAAAATTTAAATTTTGTATTGATGCTTCATGTATCTTCCTCCAGCAATTGGAACACTATCTTATTCTTTTCAGAACGAAGAATATGTCAGCCCTATCTTACGTATTTTTTCAACGCTCAGATCTTCACAGAAAACAGTTTAGTGAATTTCTTTCATCATGAAGTCAATTTCCCATTACAATTTATATGCAGATGATAACTG
This sequence comes from Modiolus philippinarum, assembly GCA_002080025.1. Taxonomy (NCBI): domain Eukaryota; kingdom Metazoa; phylum Mollusca; class Bivalvia; order Mytilida; family Modiolidae; genus Modiolus; species Modiolus philippinarum. The sequence goes on from MJUU01028534.1 coordinate 12,549, forward strand.
AACAGTTATTTGGAGGTGAATTATCACCCGTAGAATGTTTAGAAAGGGTGAACATGGGAGGTTGTAAATTTAGAAAGTTTATTGACACTTACAACGCGAAACTACTGAACACAACGAATTTATTAGATGTCATCAGAGGTTTGTTGGGAGAATCACATCTTAAAGACGAGTTAACCAGACTATATAATATTTGGGTTTATCCAATTGAGCACATCGTTAACCCCTTTTTGGATGAACTAATTCATGTGTTCGAAGAGCTAGAAAGTCAACCAGAACATGATATTGAAAAGATGATTAAGTTAAATTATATATGTGATGATATGGAAAAACTTATACTTGTTTTTAATGAATATAATGTTGTTTTTGAAATGGTAACTAAGCAGTTGCTATTTTCACCTGATGGATTTGATTTGGGTGTAGATGAGTAGTTTGACATTGTATTTTAAGTTTCTGTTTTTTTTTTACTTTGATTTAATTCCCACTTTTAAACGTTAGTTACTGATATAATGTCATATTTTATTTTTTCTTCTCCGATAACTCTCAAGTTAATAGTTCCATTTGAGTAATTCTAAGGAGTAAGGAGTATCTCCCTCACGCAAAGCTCTGTCCTTAGCTGATTTTGGCTTTACATTTGGATCATATTTGGTATTTGTTCTCTATCAGTTTTTTAATATGGTATTCCAAACATTTAGATTTTATCTGCACTGAAGAGACATAAGTTGTCGAAATGCGCATATGCAGAAAATAAATTCACAGTAACTTCGGTATTTAGTTATCCGTAGTAGGTGGATGGGTGGTCCTTCTTATTTTATATGTCATTTACGCATCGTGTCACATGAAAATATGGAAAAGGGGGTGTTTCCTCTCATGGAAATATCATTTCAACAATAGTTTAGAGGTCGGTTCTCGATTTCTTTGTTAAAATTAGTTCAAAAACAGGTGCATATCACATTTCGCCCTCTTCTATCATATCTTTTTGATTTGTGGTTTACTAAAGTTTAATTTTAACTTAGTTTTAAAATGGAAAGTTATACTGTTTTTCAACAAAGAATAAACACTGTCGGAAACATTGAATTTCGGACAAGCTTTGGCCGTTCCAAAGCCTTGGTATTGAGAAGATTCAATGGACATTTCTACATTGATCTGTATGACAACAGAACGGGTCATAAAGAACATATCTGTTTGGGACTTGATGAATTGGATCACATTATCAACATTCGCCAGACCTTAGAGGACCTTAAGGGGCATTATCCACAAATGGTAAGTTCCAATTTTAACAATATTCTAAATTTCATTGTGTATCATTATTGTCCAAAAATTTTGTTTTCATTTTCCAACCTCAAATGTGCACTATACCAGTAAAGCGACTATTCTTTCAAATTGAAAGAATAGTCAAAATGGTCATATACAGATTCTTAATTAATTAACGGTAACTTCCGAAATGGCCATACAGCTCATTAAAATTATTGCAGTCGGAGTTAACATATATGTTATGGTCTAATGTTCATTTACTCCACATCCTTTTATGAAATATTCAATACTTTTTATTTATCTATTATTTTTTTTATTTACTTGTCTGTCCTAATTCCCACTTGTAATCAGACATAAATCATCCCTTGCACCCACTCATCCTATCTCCGCATGTTCTCCAAACAAATTATCAGATTTTGGTGAAAAACTTGAAGAAATGTATATGTATTTACTTCATACTCTTTCATTGTTTATTTATGAAGTCATCTCTAGTTTTCAATTTTATATGTTACTTGTGTTCCTGTTCAAATATTTTTGGTACACCCTTGAAGATATAGTCAAGACGACACATATGATTCTTGGAATGTCCTTGTGATTAATAGTCTCATACTTATTTACTACACATTACTGACTATTTGTGTAATTTTTTGCATACCTGGTATGAAACATGGTTAAACCCTCCTTTTTTGTAGTCTACCTGCACTATTACCCAACACACTGATTTGCAACAACCATTACAACCACTACAGCAGCTACAACAACAACCAACACACCAGGTACAACAACAAACACTACAGCAGCTACAACAACAACCAACTCAGCAGCAACAACAGCAACAATACCAACAACCAATGTCATACACACATGTCAGGACACCGTTTAAGCGACCATTACCAGTAACAGAGAGTAGAGAAACACACCAGGGTGTGAAAAGGCTGAGGTTTGCCACCCCTATCTATGAAACAATAAGTCCTCCACCGACCACCAATTCAGATGAGGAAAACGTACGCCCAGAACTTTTGATACCTTATGAATCAATGTAATGTGAGAGATTTGCCGCCCTTCATTTTATATGTTGACATTAATCAAGTTCTGATTTGTACAAAATTAAGGAAAGAATGATTTCAATATAAATTTATTATCATAACATTTTTACAAAATATATGCAAGAAGTATAGTTTATATACAGTGTTAACTT
>MJUU01028536.1:16315-28065 GCA_002080025.1 Modiolus philippinarum
AAACTACCATTCAAAGATATTCTTCTCAGAAACTACTAGTCCAATTAGAACCAATCTAAGCCACAATGGTCCTTAGGTGGTCCCAACCAAAAATGTATCTGGTAGGTCCATACCTCATCCAAGATGGCCCCCATCTGGAACATAGTTTTTACATTGGCCCTACTGATTTTAAGGGGAACCTCTGCCCAAATTTTTGAATTTTTATTTGAAAAGTGGTCTACATGTTTTAATTTCAGCACTATGTATTACTTAAATTATAAGGGGAACCCCTGCCCAAATTTTTTTTGAATGGTGTTCTGTTATGGGTTGTAATGGATGGTGGATCTTTCGGTTGCCATGGAAACCAAACAAGAATACTGTAATTTTAGAAGAAAAAGCATTCTGCTAAATGTTATTTTTCGTTTTTCCTATTGGAAATGCCTTTTATCTATGGCAGCCATGGTCCAGGTGAGCGATACAGGCTCTTGAGAGCCTCTTGTTAGTATGGAAATGAAATTGCCAAAGTTTTTTATTCCAATTTTGGTTTACATTCCTGGAACTCTCAAAGACCTGTTAATTTTTGGAATTCTACCTAGCAACCATAACTTTTTCGGTTCCTTTCAGTTAAAATGATTATTTCTAAAAGTCAAATGCAAAAATCTTTGATTCTTATTTTGGTAAATTTCCTGGAACTCTCAAAGACATGTTATTTTTTGGAATTCTACCTAGCAACCATATCTTTTTCAATTCCTTACATTTATAAGGATCATTTTCAAAATTCAAATTGCAAAAATCTTTGATTCTTATTTTGATAAACTTTCTACAACTCTCAAAGACCTGTTATTTTTTGGAATTCTATATAGCAACCATAACTTTTTAAGTTCCTTTCAGTTATAATGATCATTTTCAACAGTCAAATTGCAAAAATCTTTGATTCTTATTTTGGTAAATTTCCTGAAACTCTCAAAGATCTGTTTTTTTAGCTCACCTGGCCTAAAAGGCCATGTGAGCTTTTGCCATCACTATGCGTCCGGCGTCCGTCCGTCCGTCTGTCAACAATTTCAAAAATCTTCTCCTCTGAAACCACTGGGCCAAATGTAACCAAACTTGGCCTGAATCATCACCAGATGGCTTCTCAAAATTGTTTTCGATTAGGCGGTAGGTCAAACAACATGGCCGTCGTTGCTAAAAATAGAACATGGGGGTAAATTGCAGTTTTTGGCCAATAACTCGAAAACCGTTACAGATATCAAAAATCTGACAGTAGTAAAAATGATCAGCATGGCAAGATCTACCTGCCCTGCAATTTTGAAGAAAATCTGAAAACCCATCTCGGAGTTATAACACTTTTTCCGTTAAATTTTCAAAATTTTTGCATTTTTTATTTTTAATTTCAAAAAGTGTAACAGATAGAGGTCAAGTGTAAATTGCAAAAATGTTCAGCATATCAAGGTCTACACACCTCAAAATTTTGAAGAAAATCCATAAACCCTTGTAGGAGTTATTGCCCTTTTTTCACCGATTTTTTTAAATTTTCGTATTTTTCATCTTTTATTCCTTAAACTATAGAAGATGAAGGTCAAGTGTAAACTGATGAAATGTTTGCCATGCTGTGGCGACTTCAAAACTGATGTTGAAAATTGTTCCTTGACTGCCATTTTCAAAATGGCTGCCCCAAAAAAGGTGGGAAAATTCAACATTGTCCGATTTCAATCAAATTTGGTTTCACAATAAATATTGATGTTGTGACTTCAAAACTGGTGTTGAAAATTGTTCGTTGACTGCCATTTTCAAAATGGCCGCCAAAAAGGCGGGAAAATTCAACATTGTCCGATTTCAATGACATCTGGTTTCTAAATAGATATTGATGTTGCAACTTCAAAACTGATGTTAAAAATTGTTCGTTGACCGCCATTTTTAAAATGGCCACATAAAAAGGCGGGAAAATTCAACATTGTCAGATTTCAATGAAATTTGGTTTCCAAATAGATATTGATGTTGTGACTTCAAAACTGGTGTTCAGAATTGTTCGTTGATCGCCATTTTTAAAATGGCCACCAAAAAAGGCGGGAAAATTCAACATTGTCTGATTTCAATGACATTTGGTTTCCAAATAGATATTGATGTTGCGACTTCAAAACCGGTGTTGAAAATTGTTTGTTGACTGCCATTTACAAAATGACGTCTCGACTTCAAAACTGATGTTGAAAGTGGTCCTTAGCAAGAACGTTTTTTGTCAAAAAAGCCCAACAAAGAAATATAGTAAAACATGATCAGACTTTAAAAACAGTTCAAAAGTTTCAGAAACTGAAGATCAACTGTATAACTTACAATGTTTCCTTGATTAAGGCAACTGAAAGCCAGGTGAGCGATACAGGCTCCTGGGAGCCTCTGGTTTGGGAATTCTACTTAGCAACCATATCTTTTTCAGTTCCTTACTGTATTAATAATTATTTTCTATAGTGAAATTTCAAAAATCCTGGATTCCAATTGTGGAAAATTTCATGAAACTTTAAAAGACCAGTTATTTTTTTTAATTCTACTTGGCAACCAAACATTTTTTGCAAACAGTCATTGTACAAAATTAGCTGATAACAATTTTGGTACGAAAGTCTCTAAAACCAGATATACCTAGCAAACTCATCTGAATATAGGCCAAATTATAATGGCAATGTAGTGAGCGGGCAAGACATTAGGTTCCTTGGAACCTTTACAAATTTTAATTATTTTGAAGATCACTGTATAAAAAAAGGTGGAACACAAATTACTTAGTGTGTCTCTTTGTTTTTCGTAGTGGACAGAAATGTGATATTTTTTAGGACAAGGAACAAGGACAGCATTTCTTAAACATTTGATGGCAACCAAATTGTTGATCTTTGGCAAAATATTGTTAGTTAAATGTTGTCAGTAAATTTTTATATTTAGGAAACCTGTAATAATTTTCTTCCTAATTTTACTGCACATCTTTAAAGTTTGAACACATATTGCTTGAACTATATGGAAATTTTTTATAGTTTTAGTGCCTTCAATTTTTGCAGTCTCTTTTGGGTGAACAAATACACACATGTGTGTCTTTTCTGTTTATGTATTCTGGTATATGTATGAAATCATTATGCTAAACTCCTCACGGAAAGGGATCTTGGTGGAAGCTGTATACTGAGGGTACATAATTTTATTTGTGGTTTGGTAATGGGTCTGGAGCTGGCATGTCAGTTAATTGCTAGTAGTCTTTTGTGATTTCATGTTTATGTCCGTATATTTAGTTCTTTCAGTTTCATTTTTCACAATTTACTCAGTCCTGTTGCTTACTGAATTTTACTGTTGTTACTATTGTTTTTTATTTATCACATTGGCTAGGGGGAAGGTTTGGGCCCAATAAAACTAGTTCAACCCCGCCGCAGCAGGTTTGCGCCTGTCCTAAGTCAGGAAATTTATTAAGCCTTTGTGTGTCTTGTCTGTTTTCTAGTTACTGTGAAAGTACTATTTTTCGTGGGGTTCCAATTTTCGTGGATTTCGTGGTTAACTAAAACCACGAAATTAGGTTCCCAATGAAATACATTTTTTCCATAGAATTTTAATGCATAGATTTCGAAACCACGAATTTAAGTGCCCTCGAAATAGTATTTTTTATGAAAACCACGAAAATTGATGTCCACAAATAAAAGTACATCCACAGTACTTCACTTTATGTCTATCGGAGTCTAGGAAGATGCTTATTTCGCTGAACTTGATTACTCTTTTATTTAGGGGCCAACTCCGACCTNAAGGTGGAACACAAATTACTTAGTGTGTCTCTTTGTTTTTCTTAGTGGACAGAAATGTGATATTTTTTAGGACAAGGAACAAGGACAGCATTTCTTAAACATTTGATGGCAACCAAATTGTTGATCTTTGGCAAAATATTGTTAGTTAAATGTTGTCAGTAAATTTATATATTTAGGAAACCTGTAATAATTTTCTTCCTAATTTTACTGCACATCTTTAAAGTTTGAACACGGATTGCTTGAACTATATGGAAATTTTTTATAGTTTTAGTGCCTTCAATTTTTGCAGTCTCTTTTGGGTGAACAAATACATACATAGACTTAAAATAAACAGAAAATCTATGCTTTGTTCTGCTTTTGAAATTAAAGTCCTGTGCATTAATTAAAACAAGAAGTTTTTAGTCCTTGGATATTCAGTTTTAAATATTTTAAATATTTCAGCATGCTTAAATGCAACAAATGTCAGTTACTTGTGTACTTAATAACACATTGAATGTAATAGATGTAGATCTACCAAGATCATAACAAAGACCTATCAAACTAAATAAAAATTAAACAAACATATAGGCATGATTCTATGAATGCGTTCAGTTGCTTTGAAAATCAGTATTTAGTCTGTTGCTTTTATTAATGAACTAAAGTAACATGAATGCTGCTTGCATGTTATAAATATTTAACAAATAGAATCATATGTTGTATGTTTGATCACTGTAATTCTATAGTATTTGTATAATGCCTATACTTGTATGATAATGTACAATTAGTTCTTTTCATTGCCTGCCTGTAATAGATTTACACAAACAATCCAATAGAAAGCATGAATATATGCATTAACTTTGGAAATGCCTAGATATAAATTCTTGTGTAAATTGAGGAATGTCTTTGGTTTGCGGAAAATGAAGGCAGCATTAGAAAAGAACTTTCTGTTTATATAGGTGACGAATCTTTCTCCCGTCCTGTAGGTGATTGGTCAGAGGAAGTGGCAGAAGATGAACAACATCGAGGATATAACACAGACAGTGCTCTTTCAGGACGGCCAAGGGGGCGTGGCAGAGGAAGAGGTCGGGGTTTTCCTAGTTACAGAATGTCAGGTATCCATTTTTACCCAGAAAAGGATGTAAATATTCAAGTCACTCTTATTGAAGTGATATGGAATTCAGAGTACTGCTAAATGTAGTTTACTATGCATTTTCTTATCCATTTTAGAATTCAATATTCTCAAACTAATACTACTGATGTCTTTTCTTCTAATCCTTTGTGCAGAAATGCTGACATATACTTTTGTATAAAATACAAAACATGTTTTTTTCTCAAAATGTTAAAAATGACTTGATTTTATACTTTTATAAATTTTCAATTGCAAGAGTCTGTGAACAGAAATTGAACTTTCTGTATGCAACATGTAATAAAAATCCCACAAAGTATTCAGAATTCATATATTTCAGTGGGAAATATCTGTGTTCCTACAGCAATATGTATTCAAATTATTTTGGATGATTTCAGTTAATTTGTATCTATTAAATAGCTTCCAGCAACCATCAGAAATTCCTACAGCAACTCTTATGTAGAAATTCCTGCTGCACCATGTAATAAAACTCTTCTGTAGGAAATTTTCTATATCCCTGCAGCTCTGTTGAAAAACCTGTAAAAATATCCAATATTCCAGAAGCTCCATGTATAAAGCCTGTTCTAGGTTAAGATACCAGGTATCAGGGGAAGGCTTTTTTATTTATTACATATGGGTGGTTATCTAAACTCAGACAACTTAAATGAAGTACATACTGTAAACCGGGAAGTTTTCGCTGCAGTATTATTTTCGCGATTTGCGTGTTTGGAATGGAATCGCCAAAATAAAACTGCGTGAATATACTTTTCAATTATTGAAGTTAATGGTCACCATTTGGCAGCGCGAATTCAATACTGCGCAAACTAAAATCCTGTCAATTTACCACGAAATAAAGACTGCGCGAACATTTCCCAGTTTACAGGAGACAAAGTTTTCAAAAATGTCTATGGGTGGGTCAGTGTCCCAAAAAGTGTCTACCCCGGTTACCTTGTATGTTTTAATGACAAGGACTTAAAAAAATTCTAGCAAATGCCCATTATTATCTTTCAAACACATTATTATATGCCCTGCTTTGTAGGAGGTATATAGTGTTCTTGGTGTCCATCTGTCCATCCGTCCGTTCGTCCATCCTTCCTTCCGTCCGTATGTCTTTCTGTACCAAAAAGCTGGTATCCAATACTTCTCCTATATATTTTACAAAAGGATATTATACCACCTATTGGCATTACATGAAACTTATGTAGGAACTTAATTACATATTGTAGATCCGTGGTTGTGCAGGATAAATAAATACTCAACCCATCTTTCGGATTGGATGTAAACTTGGGTCCACATGTTGGAAGAAATGCCACACTTCCTGCACGTTAAAGAACCATTGTAGCAAGCTCTTTTTGGGTGGTCCATAGGTGATCAGCTACAAGGCTAAATTCCCCGCCCCTTTCGATTTCACCCTACTTTTCCAGTGGCAGTCAGAATTTCCCGTTCCATGACCCTTTCCATACCCCAAAGTGATTATTTATTAACAAACTTGTTCTCATCTTGATATAGCTGAAATATTGCTCAGCAGAAGTTAAACAATATTCAATCAATCAACCAATAATTCCTTTTTCCCAGATATTTAAAAAAGATGCAGGAAGAGGTGGGAGCAGGGGGTATCCGTGACCCAATAGGCCACAGTAAATCTAGTTTTGTTTTTATACCCCCCATAAACAAAGTTTTGGGATATATAGGAATCGCCCTGTCCGTCTATTTGTATATGTACCTTTCCAGCACATGTTCTCCTATGCAGCTGCTTGGATTTTGATCAAATGTTGCAGTGAAGCACCCGAAGATGTGCATGAAGTAATATGGTTGCTGCCAGAAGCTTGGTAGGGGAGATAATTCATCTTTGAATATTTTCTGGAAAAAAGGGGGAAGCATGTCGGCGCATTTCCTCTTAAATGGATGGCTGTATTTTGATCAAATGTTGCAGTGAAGCACCCGAAGATGTGCATAAAATAATTTGGTTGCTGCCTGAAATTTTGAAGGGGAGATAATTCGTCTTTGAATATTTTTTTTTAAAAAGGGGTGAATCTTGTGTCCATGCTTCTGCTGTGTCCACACTTGTACTGTGTCTACATATGTACTGTGTCCACACAACACTTAAATTTGCACTTTCCATTTTGATTCAGGGTTAATGAGCGGGTGGTTTAATTGTCTGCCATTTGGCAACAGCTCAAGTTTCTTTCAGTGTTCAGCAATACTTTGTATGCCAGTATGTTAATTTCTTTCAGAATTTTACCAAGAAATTAAATGATTAAAGAAAGAATTATAGTGATGTCTTCAATTCCTATATGTAGTCTGTATGTCTTAGAAATGAAAAGTACAACTAAAATTGTTAAGGAAGATATACAGCAAGGATTCATATGATATAAATGAAGGAAAGCATGAATTATCAATGCAAAGCTAACAAAAACATTCATTTTTAATATTCCATCCCATTATTTTTACTAGATTAGAATACTGTTTTAAACAATGTTTGGTTTAAATGGATACTGCCTACAAAGATATTAAAGATACATTTTAAATATGGTACAGTGTGTTATTTGCGCGTGTGAAAAATATCACATATTTGAGTAAAACATATGCCAAAAATTTAAGCGTTTTAAATTTTCGCAGATTATTATCAAAGGTCCTATATATATCAAAATAATACATGAAATATTCATGGAATTTATTTTTCACTGCTTTTGTCCATCTGCGAAAATAAGCGAAAATAACATGCTAAACGGTATTCATCTAAAAATGTCTGTTGGAGACCCAGATTAACTATGTATAATGACAGTAAATTAGTTATTTAAAAAAAAAATAAAAATCAGACCCAAAATTGTTCAATGTCACTATATACATTTTGAATATTGTCATTTTGGAAATCATGGAACTTGATGATAATTTTGTTTGGTCAGTTACACTTCCACATCTTTTGTAAAGGAGAAGTATTATCATCATCAGTAATAGACAGTATCTATTTAAATATCACTAAAATTTTTGTTTATTTAATGCTTCTTTCTTTTGTATTATGCTTTATTTGGTAAAAAAGGTTTTTATTTCCTTTAACACAGAACCATTTGACAGAAGACCACCTTACCATTATCATTATGGACATGGAAGTAGGTTATTCACCATCATTTTTTGTTTGCTTTATTATAATATATGCTTTTTGTCATCTACCCTCCAAAGAGATCAAAGTTTGCTGTGTAACTTTTGGAAATAATAATGTGGTCAAGATTTAATACTCCATTACCTGAAATGTTCGGTGAGCTAGTACACCAGTACCCACTTTTAATTTTACATATGTAAATTATCCCTTCGCCCAATGGAGCTTGGGAGGGGATATAGCGTCTGTCCCTAGTGTCCATCCATTCATCCCACCTCAGGTTAAAGTTTGTGACAGGTTCATATCTGAGAAAAAACATATGGCACATCAATCTTATTGAGTGGATTGGTGGTGGAGAGTGATGCTGCTTCAGATGATAATTGGGTCACTGTGACCTACATTTTATTCTTCAAAGACCCAGGTTATAGTTTGCATTAACGTTCATATCTGAGATTCTACATGTGGCGCATCTATCGTCTTTGGTCAGTGGATGCGTCTTGGAGAGTGATGCTGCTATAGAAGATAATGGGGTGACTCTTAACATACATTTTAGGCTTGAATGACTTGGATTATAGTTTGCATAAAGATTCATATCTGTGATGCTGCTTCTTATGTACTACATTTTATGCTTTAATGAGGCAAAATATAGTTCAGATCTGAGATACCACATGTGGCACATAATCTTCTTTGGTCTGTTGATGCGTCTTGTAGAGTTAAGCTGCTTCAGATGATAATGCTGCACTCTGACATACATTTTATGCTTTGATTACTCTTGTTAAGTTTTGGTAAAGGTTCATATTTGATACTATGTGTGGCACATCAGTCATTTTAGCACAATGGATGGGTCTTCAAGAGTGATGCTGCTTCAGATGATATTGGGTCACTCTGACCTACATTTTATGCTACGATGACTCAGGTTATAGTTTGCTTAAAGGTTCATATCTGTGATACTACATGTGGCCTATTTTAGGTTATTAGTCATCTTAAGTCAGTGGATGGGTCTTGGAGAGTGATGCTGCTTCAGATGACCTACATTTTATGCTACAATGACTCAGGTTATAGTTTGCTTTAAGGTTCATATCTGAGATACTACATGTGGCACATCAATCATCTATGGGCAGTGGGTATATCTTGGAAGGTCTTGTAGCTCTAGGGGATAATTTATTTACTGTCATCATTAAGAATTAATATTTTGAAATTTTAATTGAATTTGGGAAGTTAATGGGTACAGGCGATGGGGATACGATTTCGTTTCCGACTGCTCCCATCTGTTGTTTAAATGTAAATGGTACAGTTTCATTTTGTATGGTTTTGATCAATATAATGGGTATGATATTGAAGGCTGGGGCAGGGCACTTTTTGTCTCATCAGATCACAGTGACATCTAGTTTTACAATATTTTCTTTTCAAGAGGTACAACTTGTATCTCAAATTTTATAATTTTTCCTGTGGTACATTGTTACAACATTATAGGAATAAATGTCATTTTGGAGGAGTTTATCAATGTGTTAATGCGGCTGACTCACAAACTAAATAAAGTATTAAAGTTTGTGAGTGAAAGCCCACGATAACACATTGATAATGATAAACTCTTCCTAAATTACTTTTATTCCATATAATAACAATTCTTCACACTTAAAACAAAGTTGTCTATGAATTTGATGTCGTCATTTACTGCACTATTTTATCTCGGTAGAGTACTAATCAACAAGACGCCTTTATCAAGTAATAATGTCTTTGCTTTAAATGAAATTGGGCGTTACAAAAACAATTGGAATTATAATCAAAGACTGATGGTATTCATACACTTGTGGCATTCATGTTTCTTTTAAGATACTTTAAAAAATATATGACCTAAAATGATAAATTCTTCTGAAAAAAATGAAAAATAAGACCTGTGTTGATTTCAGAAAAAACTGTCAATTTTCTATTCAGTGTCCATACACTTTTATGCAAGTGTGTCATTCGAACACTTATGATTGAAATTTTTTCACAGTAGTTTGATTGGTAAATCAAACAGATATACTTTTGATCAACAACAGATTCCTTTCATTGGCATCAAAACCTGCATGCAAAATTGTGAAATCTTAGTCATTTGACTTAGAATCGAGTTTTGCCCAAGTCTTTACTTGACCATTCAATTTTGACCTGGAATCTAGTCTGTCACATGTCTCTACTTGACCATGTAATTTTGGCTTAAAATCTAGTTTAGCCCAAGTCTACTTTGACATCAATTTTGACTTGTTATCCAATTTAACCAAGATTTACTTGACCATTCATTTTTGACTGGGAATCTTGTTTAGCCCAAGTCTTTCTTGACTATCTTGACTGTCTAATTTTGACCTGGAATCAAGTTCAGTCCTAGTATTTACATTGTAAAAATTCCAGATAATTCGTATTTACTTTGTAAAAATTTCCAGATAATTCTTTAAGCCACTCTTACACTACACCGTATAACACAAACTTATAAGGAACAGATGAAAATCATTTTTGAACGGTGGTAAATTTTTTTGATCATTCAAGAATTACAATGAAAATGCACAAATACTTGAGGTATACAGTAAATACACTGTTCATGTACAGTCCTGGCATTGAATAAACCAAACTCACACCGAACTGACACTGGAACCCTACCAGACCAACACCCAACAAAACATGTTTATGATGGTAACATACCGGACGAGTGCTGAATAAATGAGTTGTTTACTAAAATGTCTCGTACGATCACCGAGTAAAAATAAATTGAATAGATACCTTTGTAGTTTGACCACTCAACAACTCAATTTACACAGATTTTGTGCGGTATATGTCCGTTCCAAGTTTTGAACATGTTCAAAATTTTTCACCTTACAAAAGGGACATCACTGTACTTGTACCGTATTCACCGGATAGAAAACGGACAACAAATGTATATGAACATAGACGAACAAATATCATTATTTTTATACGTTCGGCGTCCATTTTGGTTATATGGTGTAGTGTAAGACGGGCTTTAAGATATTCTCTAGGAAAGAAAACATTGAAAATTACATTCTACTGCTATGCTCTCCAATTATGAGGACACTCTGTCCTCTGTTAGATAGTTGTAATCTTGTTGTGTTTACCCACTGTTGTACCATACTGTTGTAGACTATTAATCCTGTTGTATTGATTAATAGAAATATCGCATTTTATGGTGATTTCTATAAAGTTTTTTTGTTCAGTATTACATCATCTTCCTCTGATCGTACTCATGATAGATAGAGACCTCACACCATTACTATTTCTTTACATATCACGCTGATTTCTGGAATCTTAATTGCATGTTCTGCTGCTTTAATTTCAGTTATAGTAACAAAGTTTAGTGGACCTACATTATATGATACTAGTAAAAGGAAAATGACATTCTTCTGTAAATGGTCATTTCCGGTGTGAGATGACCTTATTGAGAGTAGCTCAGGTGCACTCTTCTCAACTCCATAAATGGCCAGTCAGAATTGTTTATTTTTAGCTCACCTGACTCAAAGGGTCAGTGTGAGCTATTGCCATCACTTGGCGTCCGTCGTCTATTGTCCGTCCGTCTGTTAAACTTTTCACATTTTCATCTTCTCCTCTGAACTTACTGAAGCAAATTCAACCAAACTTTACAGGAATGATGTATGGAAGGTCCTTTACAAAGATTGCTCATTTCATTCCGATCCGACAAAAAAAATGGCCGCCAGCGCAGAACATGGTTTAACATTGGACCCTATGGGAAAATCGCATTTTCATCTTCTGCTCTGAAACGGCTGAAGAAAATTCAACCAAACTTTACAGGAATGATGTA
>MJUU01028536.1:39524-58523 GCA_002080025.1 Modiolus philippinarum
ACCTTAGTTTCCTTACTGACATGTATCTGTTAGACTGCGCTTAATATATATACTTATTTAGACTGTGGAGGCTTTTCAGTTTTACGAACTACTAACAATACTAATCACACACACCTTTCACAATACAAATCAAACACACCCTACCATTAAATCGTAAATATATCCCCAAAAACACGCACGATTTGCCTTGAATACATTGTGTATAAATAAATTTAAACATAAAGCAGCAAAACTAACAAGGAGTATGTTTAGAAACTAAGAATTCGTTAATCAACTGAATGAATTTGATCGCTTAATTTAATAATAGACTGATTGACGGACTAACTACGAAATATTTATTGATTCCAAAGTCTAATTTTAAACAATTTAAATGCATTTAAAACATAATTGGTTAGTGCTTTGACACAAAATTACCACCAAACTTGTTAAATAGGACATACAGTTTAACTTAAAACAATAACTACATATTGTAATTGTTTATTTTGTGTTAAATTCGAGAAAAACGCTGATTTTTGGGGTGATTTTATGGGCATTTTCTAATCTTCTATAAAAATAGAACACAAATTCGAAGAATGATCTATAACATGAAAAATGTTTCAGCAATTATCTTTTTTTCATGTAATAATGCCATTTGTAGATAAGTTTTCGTTTATCAGGTAACAAGCCCAATAAGATTAGTTGGGGTATCGACATTCCGTTAGGGTCCTGTCATTCAATTGCAATTATCACATTGTTTCTACCACATTTCATTTTTACGACAGACATATTTTAAAAATATGATAATCAAGCTATCCAAAATGACTGAGAAATCGAATAGGGTATTTGGGTCATTTAAACTTTTTAAATAAGCGACTTTTGCTTAATTCGCCGCTCTACTATACTGCATGGGGAAGAAGTGACTACTTTGCAGGTACTTTCTGGTATTTTAGCAATAACAGTACATTATTTTAATATCCGAGGTTGTCAATTATTGATTTAATAGTCAAAATGTAGATTCCTGGCAACAGAACCATTGTCTGTAAATAGATGCATTTAAATGTCAAATCAAGACCGATGCCCACAGTTATTCAACTTAATTCCTGTTATTGCAATTCTAATGCAATCAAACAATTTCATCACACAGTTTTGTCTGATGTATTTGCTAAGAAATAGGAATCTGATTAAACAGGGAACCTATTTTGTCCAAAGCGTGTACTTGGAGCATTTAACAGTCAGGTTAGACCAATCAAATCATCTGTTTCATAAATATTGCATTAAAACTCCAGTTTTAAGTTTTTGTTTTCGAATGTTTGCTTATTTATTCATTTTGTTCAATGGGAACAAAATCTTGTTCGGTGTTTCTCAAACCATACTGAGAAAAGTTATGATCTTTATGTTTTGATCTTGTAATTAATTTGAATTAAGTTTGAATTTTGTTTTCATTACAGATAGTCAATCAGGAAGAGAACGACGGCCAGAGAGGCGAAGAAGAAGAAATAGAAGAAGTCGTTATCCTGGCAATGGTACAGACACAGGAACAGAAACGGATACTAGTGTTTCAAATTATCGTGGTGCTAGTAATAGACTTCAATCTGCTTCTTCTAAACCACAGACAATAAAACCTGAAGTATCTGCCAATTCTCAGTCATCGACGGCGGTAGATACAAAGGCAAATGGTAGAAGTAATGCTGGGAATGGTGGCTCTTCACAACCATCATTGTCTGCTCCAAAAGATCAGAGAGAGCCACGTAGGCCAGGGGGAGGTAATACAAGGCCTCAGTCTCAAGCAAAGAATGGTGTTCGGCCAAGTGGTAGTGAATCCGATTCAAAGGGTGGGAAAACAAAACCAAATTCTGCTCCAAAGGCAAAGGAGCAAATGGTGAATGGAGAATAGGCTGGGTGATAAAAAATGTCAGCATCACACAGAGACATGTATAGCTGACAGCGCTGCGTCCTCCCAACCCCCAGACGTAATGACTGTACTACTGATGTAGAAATTCTTATGACAAAAAAATATTGATGACATCATTAATAATAATTTGACCATGTTGACATTTTTACCAGTTATGTTACTTAATTTAAACATTTGATATCAGCTGCATATATTATGTCACTCTGACAATCTGATTGCAGTATTTGGTGCTATTTATGGATTGTATGTGATATATGATTAGCTGTAAACAAGTAACCATTAGTATTGCTAGAATTAGTGATTGTGATCAAAGGATCATTGTCTAGGCTTTATGCATGAAGGTTTTAAAGTCCTTGGCATATGAAAGTGGTATACAGGATCTTGGTGTTCATGAAAGGATTGGAAGTATGTTTCAAATCGATGACATATTTCTGACCTTTACAAAGATAGCTGATATCAAATGTTCAAATATTGTTACCAAGAATGAGGGAATATATTACTGGAAATGTAGCTTCAGTTATATATCTTTAGATCTTCATGTTTGGAATTCATTGTAATCTCATCTTGGGTTGATACATCCACTTTTTAAATAGTGTAAACATATTTTAAAATTCTTGTGAAAAATAAAATTTGTCATTCTTTTTTCAACTAAAGACAGTGGCAAATAGTAAAAATTCAATGAAATATGTGGAAATTTCAACACATTATTAAAATACAACAGTATTTAGAAGGTGAGGTCTTAAGTAGTCAGTATAACAGTGTTGTCACTGTATCTTATGCATTCTAACAGTGATTTGACCTTGCATCTGTGCGCAAAAAGGACTGAAGGTCTTTGGATGCCCTCTAAATACTCTTAACGTCAACTTACCCCGAGCATACTGCTGCAAGTTATGAAAAAAAAAAATTCAATCAATCTACAAAAAACATGATGAATTCTGATCATGAATATTTGAATGGTATATGTACCTATAATGACTAGCTTGTGCTGGCCTATGACACGGATTTTATTTACATATAAACATCTGAAAGCTGGCAGACATAATATCTTACTATTGTACTTAACTTAAGTAACTGTGATGTATTTATTTTAATTATTTAAATAGTTAGTCAAACTTTACTGTCAATAAATAGAAAAATTAATTTCTATCTGAACAAAATAATGTGCCATTTTGATTTCTTGTTTATGTTATACTGGGTACTTTTCGTTAACAAAACATACAAACTCTTTTTATTTTACACAATTTTAGGACTAATATTTTACTTAAAACACAGGTAATGAGTGCAGAATCATAACCATTAATGCATTCTTCTTTTAAACTCAATTTGTATAATAAGGTATTTTGAATTGAAATTTGAACAAGGGGGGAGGGGGAGTAATTTGAAAAAAAAGTCTTATAAAAATATCACTAGGATAATATTAATTTTGTGAAATATTAAGACGACAAGTTCAATGACCAGCATTTTTCTTTTTCCAGGTCAACACATAGGCTTATTATAAACAAAAATGATCAAAATCTTGTGTTTCTTGAATTATTTAAAGGATTTTCCATATCATTTTTCTATTTTCAGTAGAAAGTTGTGGTCCAAGTCTTACATAAATTTTATTTTAAATTTTGCAAACTCTATCTTGATAGGTACTAGATTTCAACAAGAGAAAAATTGTCTGTCGAAATTACCATTTAGATTTTATTCATTGTTTAACAGTTGCACAAGAATTCATAACAAAAACAAAAAAACTTGGTTGGAGTGACAAGTTGTGAAATCGTGTATTTAGCCAGCATACACAGACAATTGTAAATATATTTCCTGAGGCATAATTCATCAGATTAAAGTATTAAATTTTGCAGTGAAAATGTAGACATTTTGTTTCATGGTCTTTTTGGTATAAACTCATTTGTTCAGTTATGGAATGTTAGATTTGTTTTCAAAAACACCTGGTGTAAGATAAACTATACCTTTCAAGTTTGATATGCTCTTGATTTATAGTGCCAAATGTTTAATTCATATTTTTTATCAAATTCATAGCCCTTTAATATTTTTTTTGAATATTTGTTTCAAGTGCATTGACAGTTTTTTTTCCCTAACGCAATATTATAAGTAGTAACACAGTTTCGTTGGATCTGGATCAAGAACCAGAAAATATGTGTAAAAGCAAGGATAATTTGTTTTCTAGTGGGTAATTATAAATTTGATGAATGTTTAGATTTGATAGTTTAACTTGGGAAGAGGTTGTTAGAACAAAAATCTGTCATGTTTGGGATCTCATCAAAGGGTCTATATAAGGAAGAACTTTTTCAAATATGAATGGGGAGATTTGATTGTCTTGATGTAAAAATTTTCTAAAGTTTTTGGATTGGGTCCATGTCTTTGAATCATTTTGTGATCTGTCTTGAATAGAATCAAAGAAACAAATTATGTTGACACTGGGTTTTTTCATATTCATAAATCATTAGATCGTTTGTTATATATTATAAAACCTATGCTGATCTTGATTTGTTTTGATTTATGACACTAAAATGTTGAGAAATAAAAATTCTTACTCGCTTCCTCAAATTTGCCCACGATGGTAATCCTATTCTTCAACCTTTCAAATATTTTTCGACTACTATTACATGAATAACTTGATTTGTTGCTCTTTCATAAAAATAATTCTGGTACATAAATGTAAATAATATTTTATTGTACAGTTGTGTTAGTCTGTAAACAGAAAGCATTGGCATTTTCTGAGATATATATTGCCAGATGGAAGGGACATGTACATGCATGTCTTAAAAACTTTTCTCAAGCAATATCATATACTGTCGAAGTACTTTTATTTGTGCCAATTGTGGACATCAATTTTCATGGTTTTAATAAATTTAAGTGTTTCGTGGGTTCTTAAATTCTTGGTTTCAAATTTCATAAATTAAAACTGCGGGGAAAAAAATATGCATTATGCTGGGAACACAAATTTGTGGTTTAAATCAATCAGGAAATCCACGAAAATTGGATCCCAACAAACAATAGTACTTCCACAGAATAGTAGAATTTTTTCCTGAATTAGTGTGCAGTCCATTAATCATATATAATTTTCTAAACAAAAATAATAAAGTTGCATATCACAATCCGTCCTTTTTAGAATTCCTGTCACAGAGCAAGAATTGTTTTAATTTGGTTTTGAATATTGGAAAAGAATGTGTTCTGATATCAGTTGATGAATAATCATATATAATACTTGTAAATATATCACAAAGTCACATTACTTTCTTGTAAATATTTCATATTTGTTAATTTAAGTATGTTCGTTAGTTGCTGTATTTGTTATAATTGATAGAAATATAATAGTTCTTGCTCTGTGGAAGTAATAAATCACACTGAAAGAGAGATACATATGATAATATGAATCATGGTAACCAAATGATAATTAACTTTCTTTTTTTTTTTTAAGAATATTTTTTTGTAAAATGTGTGTTTTTGTCTTTTTTGCATTTAGGGGTGGGGGTGGGGTGGGGATTCAATAAATGATTTCGATAAATAATAAATTGTCTCGACTAATATGTTAAGCACTTTTGTTTCTACATTTAATTTTATATAAACCTGTATAATGCACTTCTAACATTAGTTCTGGAAGACTTTGCATCCATATGGAAACTTTTTAACTACATGTACAGGTAATTAGAAAAGGGGGCTTTACCTGAATTTTAGAGCTTAGGTGTTTTTTTTTATTGACAAGTGATAGTAGGAAATACTTTAAATACCTTTTGAAGGCATTTTAACCTTTTTCAAACCTTTAAGCCTTGGGGAGTTGATGTACAGAAAAAATTGTGATCTGGCAGGGCTAACATTTGACTATACTACCTTTACATAAAGGTTTTCAGATAAGCTGAGCCTGATCAGTCAAAAATATACTGATATTCAAAAAAATTGGATATTCATTAATATTAGATGCCTTGTTATTAATTTAAACTGTGTGTAACATTTGATAAAACCTTGTTTTCAGTTTTGGGAAGATATATTTCAAATTGGTATCCGATTTTGCTTCACACCTTATATACCTAACCATTAAATTTTAGCTCACCTCAGGAAGTGAGGGGGCTTATGTGATACCCCCGGCGTCCACGTCTGAGTCCGCGTCCGGTTAGGTAGAATGGTTAAAGTCCAGTCCCGCTTACTGACATGGCCCACATCAACCATATTGGTATATATGATGCATTTTGGGATGACAACAACAATGCATGCTTTTGATGCTGTCTCTGACTTACATTTTACGCATGAGCGACTTAGTTAGGTAGAATGGTTAAAATCCATTCCCGCTTACTGACATGGCCCACATCAACCATATTGGTATATATGATGCATTTTGGAATGACAACAACAATGCATGCTTCGGATGCTCTCTCTGACCTACATTTTACGCATGAGCTACTTGGTAAGGTAGAATGGTTAAAGTCCATTGCGGCTTACTGTCATGGCCCACATCAACCATATTGGTATATATGATGCATTTTGGGATGACAACAACAATGCATGCTTCGGATGCTGTCTATGACCTACATTTTACGCATGAGCGACTTGGTTATGTAGAATGGTTAAAGTCCATTGCGGCTTACTGTCAATGCCCACATCAACCATATTGGTATATATGATGCATTTTGGGATGACAACAACAATGCATGCTTTGGATGCTGTCTATGACCTACATTTTACGCATGAGTGACTTGGTTAGGTAGAATGGTTAAAATCCATTCCCGCTTACTGACATGGCCCACATCAACCATATTGGTATATATGATGCATTTTGGAATGACATCAACAATGCTTGCTTCGGATGCTGTCTCTGACCTACATTTTACGCATGAGCAACTTGGTTAGGTAGAATGGTTAAAGTCCATTGCGGCTTACTGTCATGGCCCACATCAACCATATTGGTATATATGATGCATTTTGGGATGATAATAACAATGCATGCTTCAGATTCTGTCTCTGACCTACATTTTATGCATGAGCGACTTGGTTAGGCAGAATGGTTAAAGTCCATTCCCGCTTGCTGACACAGCCCACATCAACCATATTGGTATGTATGATGCATTTTGGGATGCCAACAACAATGCATGCTTTGGATGCTGTCTGACCTACATTTTATGCATGAGCAATTTGGTTAGGTAGAATCGTTAAAGTCTATTCCTGCTTAATGACATGGCCCACATCAACCATATTGGTATGTATGATGATCAACCATATTGGTATGTATGATGCATTTTGGGATGACAACAACAATGCATGACTGAATCTGTTAAAAAGAATGATTATAGTCCATTTCTGTTAACTGACATGTGCAACATGTGACAATGCTGCACAACGAGGTGAGCTTAGCAGGCTGTGGCTGCTTTCTATGTTTATGTGAATGGACATTTCAGAGATTAGATTATACCTGCTCTCAACTTAACTCTGTAGTCGAATAGTTCTTATGATTCAGCAATAGAAAGTTTGAGGAAACATTAATAGAAAAAAGAAGGAAAACGGGGAATGTGTCAAAGAGACAACGTCCTAAAGGGGAGTAATAACAGTCTTGACTTAACAATGGAAAGTATGTTTAAATGATCAGATACTTTGCTTATGCATTCAAAATTGCAGGATATTGAAAATCACATTTAAAGGAAGAAATATGTACATATATACTCACATTCAGTCAAAACTCTTATGCAAGATATCTTTGATCTGATGGCTATAGAATGTACTTCTAGCCCATTTTAGTTCTTGATGGTCGTAATGGGATTATTGAATCCTTTTTCTTTTGATTCAGATAGAATTGACTTGACATAAAGTATCTAAAAAGAGGACCTTTCAAATTTAAATGGATTAATTTACAACTTGGAATGAAAGTCTGCCTTTGTTTGAGTTTATGAAGTAATGGAGGCAAGAAGATGGGAATTTTTTTTCTAATAATAGTTTAGGTACATTCCATTATGTGTTATCTTGGTTACTAAGCCAACTGTTTATGTATGTTCTATTTGTTTCAAAACCACCATTTTGGAGTGATACATTTTACATTTCTGTTGAGAACAAGTTTTGTTAAGTTTACTTGCTTAGTTGGTGCATTACAAAGTTTTTGCTCAGGTTAGTGTTCAATATTACAATGTATTCTTATTTTAATATATAATATGCAAATTAGCTAATCATGTTTTACATATAATTGTACTGGTAAATCCATGTTATTTTCATCTAATGTTTTGTATTCACATTCTACATGTAAGACTTGAGTGCAATGATAATGTCAACACTAAATGCATTTAATTCTAAAAATAAATCAAAGTACTGTATGTTCTGGTGTTGTTGAAATAACCATTGTATTGATTAGAGAACAGATTAAACCAAAGATGAGAGATTGTTACTGCCATATCTTAAAAATGAACAGTTTCCAATCAGATGTTCCAAATTATGATATTGTTTCCCTTTCCTTTTAAATGGAATTAGAAATAGAAAATTTTTAATTGTATGAACCAACTTTATAATGATATTTCATATCCATGTGGAGATTAGGTAGATTGCTAAGTTCAGAGAAAAAATTGATGATATAAGAATTGCTACTTTGGTGTAATCTGGTCTTTCAAAGATTATGACAATAGAAATGTCTGATGATATCTTGGCTGATAGTCAGAACCATACAGTACATTTTATACCAAAGCCAGCATACATTATAGTTTGTCATTTTAGTGTGGACATTACATGGAAAGCTTTCAGATGTTTATACAATTTATTTTTGCCAGATTTGACATTTATTCGTGTTTTATCAGTAGGGTGTGAA
Organism: Modiolus philippinarum; assembly: GCA_002080025.1. Lineage (NCBI taxonomy): Eukaryota > Metazoa > Mollusca > Bivalvia > Mytilida > Modiolidae > Modiolus > Modiolus philippinarum. The sequence continues at coordinate 48,200 of MJUU01028536.1, forward strand.
TGCTGTATGCTTAAGGCTGTACGAATGTTTATATGTACTTAATAGTTAAACTATATAATAAGTGTATCAATTATGGGACAATGGATTTGGGATTTTTTTTAATGGACAGTTAGAGTAGATAAAATACATCATATAAGTACAATTAATCATGATACTCTTAATCAAAAACTTCTCATTAATAGTAAAATTATATAACAAAGCATTTAATGGCGACAAACCTGTCCAGAGATCTGAATATCCTGGAACCTGTCTAATCCGACATGGTATGGGACCACAGAAATATGTCTGATTACACAGAATGTCCGAATACTCAGGTTAAGAAAACTTAGAAAGCTGTTTTTAGGACCCAAAAATTATGTTGAATTTATAGGTGTCGGAAAAGACAGGTTCCACTATACTTATACTTTAACCATATTGCTGAGGCCATCCATACTGTAGGAAAATTGGCTCTTAACTCAAATGACCTTTGATGTGAAAAAAAAATTATTACATTTTTCTATTTACTATGGTTTTACTGTACTTGGAATTGAGGATAACAGTTTGGAATTAGTTGTGTGTCCATCCCTCAGTCCATTGAATAGTCCATCTTGTATTTTACGGAAGAGCCTTGTTAAGCTGCCTTTGTTGTTCAAAGACTACTTAAAACATAATTTGTAGTTTAAACATACCAAATATTTACATATCAGAATTACAATCCATACAAGGAAAATTCTGAAAAAAAAATCCAATTTATTGAATTCCTCGTATTAAGCACCCAGGGCGCTTAGAAAATTTGAAAAGGGGGGCGCTTTTTAAGTAGGACAAAAACTGTGTTCCAAATGAAGCTCTTGTAACAAAATTCTTTGATCTTTCATAAGTATACAATATAATCAATGTAAAAAAGCTTTAGCTATCCAAATCTTTTATAAACAGTAGAAAAGAATAAGGTGAATTAGTTGGTTGTACCGAAATGCAAAAGAAAAACATGATAATTCAATTGTTTACAACCAGAAACTCAGAGTATACGCATGGGCAATTAATAAAAACAAATCAATGATGGAAAATGTATGAAATAAATATGGAAATTACAGTTTCTAGTTGGAATTTTGAAGGAGCCCTTAAGGATTTCAAACCAAATTAAGATTGGGGGCACTTATAGAGGCAGGGGCGCTTAATACAAGGATAAGGTAAACACATTTTTTTGTATGTGTAACTGATGATTAAAGTTTGTACTGATATACCAAATTGAATGACTGTGAAATTGGATGCAGTATTTATGAGAAGAAATGTTGTTCAAATATTCCAATAAGACACTTGTTTTAAGTACCAACTTTCGCAAAAAAATAATCTAGACTTTTGAGATCTTAAGGATGTTATCAGATGGAAAAAAATCTGATAATTCAAGTCTAATGTATATGCAATCAGAATATCAAATGAATGTAAAATATCCAAGTCATCAGTCACAATTGTGCAGTTGGTGTGGTTTGTAAACAAGACACTTAATTTTGTACAGATCTGTTTTATTGAATGCAATCTAATTATTTCAGGCTTTTGAAATTTCATGTTTTCATTTTCCATAGACCACCTTCTTACTTTTTTTAATGAATGAATTGCGCCGGTTGACCTGGGGTTAATCAGCGCAAATTGCGTCACTAAACATTGTGACGTTGGAAAATCTATATTGTGACATCATAATTTTCCGGGAAAATTCACGTAGTGGAAAGTCGTCTATTGTGGAACTATATACTGTGTAGGACGAAGAATTTTATATGGAGAAATTCATCATTTTACACTTGTTGTATACTATATAAATTTTGAATTTAATTGATTCCCCCAAAAAAGTTGACCATTTGGGATTAAACTGAACAAAATTTTACAGGAATGATGTATCCTGTTCACAGATCACTGTTGATGTTCAGACCAGCAAAACCTGACTATTAGCTTAGAAAATAATTGAAAAGTGGTTCACACTTATTTTGATCAGTTTTTCTAATGTCATTAAGACAAACTAAATTAAACTATACAGGAAGGATGTATGGAATGCAGGTTTACAAAGACACAATACTTGATCCAATATGAATTGTTTCACTTTCTTTTCATTTTGCTGACTCTAGGCTTCAAATTTTGTATTGATGAGTAAAAATTACTGCTTGCTTCCAACATCACTCAATCTTGATTAGTTTATTGGATAATTTTTGAAAAAAAAATACTTCTCAAAAAACTCAGATAATGTTTTCTTCTTCCCCTACTTACTTTTTCGATTTCTTCCCCTACTAACCTTTTCGATAGAGGATAGAGCCTATAGTTGGGATAAAACAGTATTATCTGGATGTACCCTGGTTATCTATCTAAATTTCCTGCTAGTTCACAGTCAATATAGGATAATCCAGCCCTAGGAATTTTTACAAACAAGACAAATAACATGAAATACAAATGTGCACAAAGTACTGTGTAAATCCTAAAACATTGAGCGGTCATTTTTTTTTCAATTATGTATGGTCATTCTTGATTAATGTGCCAAAACATAACGTAATTTATTCTCAAATAAAACTGGATTCATAAAATTACCCTTTTGTTACAAAATCCAATAGCAAACATTGATGAACTCCTCTGAAAAACCTGAAGCAAGCCGAACATCTTTAAAGAAAGAATGAATGAATGTAGTTCTTGGTTGGTCATCGATTTTATTTGGAAACATGCAATATCTTATTTTACAAAATCTTCATTCAAAGCTAAGGAATATCTCCTTCTTGCATAGCTCTTTCGTTAGCTGATTTGGGCTATACTATTTAGACCCTATTGGTAGTTTGTTCTCTATCAGATTTTACACAAATTTCTGTATATGGATTTCCAAATATTTTGATATGATCTGAAGAGACAAGTTGTCCAAATGCGCATATGCAGAATCTAAATAAACAGTAACTTCAGTACATGTATATTGTTATCTATAACATGTTCCTTACATCTAGGTTTTTATCCTAGATGGTCATCAACATAAAACATAGTTTATTTCAATAAACAATTATTCTGTCAGTGTTTTTATTCCATTGAAATTAAACCCAGCCGACAGATGGATCCCTAACATTATTATTATGCCTATTACAAACTGTTTTGAAATATTTTCTTTCTGATCGAGCCATGATTCAAACCTACCAGAAATGTGGAATTTATTTCCTTAGAGAATGGCGGAAGAAGTTAATTTCAGGTTGGGGAAACAGCTTTGGCTGTCTGAGTCTCTTGACTATATTGCTAAAATATCAAAAGATATGTGTAAAGGGAGAAGTGAAAGTATTTATCAATATCTATATACCACTACTGTAGTTTTGAAATCAGATGTATTTATCATGAGGAATATCTTGAATGACAAACAAAAAGGATGTGTAAATGACATACAATGTGATAACTATAACATGTTATTAAGTGATACACAAAAAATATCCATATATAAGGTGTGGGTAATTTTATGGATTACTCTGACAAAATATTTTTCATGTTTAATAGACAGTTCCTTGCAGGCTAAAAGCTGTAGAGATTGACTACTTTGAGAAAGACTTAATGGTCAAAGAAAAGATAGGACAGAGGAAATATATCTCTGTATAGTTTAGACGTATTTGATGTTTACAAGGTTTTACACATAGCACTATCTACGGAAGATAGCAAAATAATAAGATTAAATTCAGTTGTAATAGATATATATTTGAGCTAGTAAAACAGTTAATAATTTGACAAAGGATTTGTAACACATGTATTGTTGTATTAATACCTATTGTGAAGAAACTGTGTTCACACCTCAACACTTGAATAAATGAAAAATGGCATGTCTTGTTAATGGTTTTTATTCTATGATGTACATATTTACAAGCCTTCAAGTCTCCTGATTCAATTGAAATATACTCATTTTCAGTGATTTTTGGGTAGATGCTAGTGATGACGGCTTTCATTCGTATCTTGAAACCAGTGAAGTGAAGGGAAATGTCCTTTACAGAAATGGTTAATTTTCTTCTGATCTGAAACGTTTTAATTGCCAGATGTTAGTTGTTAGTTCATATAATTTCTTACCTGCACTTGGTTTAGTTCAAGGGTTCTTGTAAATCTCCTGCTCCTACAATTTCTCTCCTTTTCCAGTGGTAATCAAGACTTGTTGCCCCAGTTGTGCTTTTCCCTTTATTATTTTTATACCTCATGCAACAAAGTTTGGTTTTTCCATCCATCAAGTAGAATTGCTGTTGATGATATGAAGATTTTTTAGCTATCTTGGTATAAATGTCTGGAGAGCTATTGTCATACCCTTGGTGTTGACGTCAGCAAAAGCTTTAACCATGCTTTTGGAATGGAGAACTAGGGTGTTGATATTTGGTACGTGACTTTCTTGTGATGAAGGTTTCTTATGGAACCATACTTGTAGACATTTTGACTTTGACCTTGCCCCTAGCACAATTTTGAAAAAAAACTTGCCTCTAGAAAGTGGCTTTTACTTGTAGGGTATTCATATTTGGTATGTAACTTTCTTATGATGAGAGCTTTCTTGTGGTACCATATTTGTAGACATTTTGACCTTGACCTTTCCATGAGGACAATTTTTAAACACTTTAACCTTGTGCCTAGAATTGAGTTGTTTACTGGTAGTATGTTCATATTAGGTATGCAATTTCTTATGATTAGAGCATATTTGTAGACTTCTTGACCTTGCCCTGAGGGCAATTAAAAAAAACAAACTTAAACCTTGCTGTTGGAAGATCGTTTCGTTGTAGGATGTTCATATTTTGGCTGTGACTTCCTTATCTGTCAGTACCATATTTGTAGACATTATGATTTTTACATTGCCATGAGGGCACTTTTAATGCCCCTCCACCCCTAACGATTGTGGAAGGTGCATATAGTGTTACCCTTGTCCGTCCGTATGTCAGGTTTAGTTTTGCGTTAAAGTACATTTGTCAGAAACTGTAAGGTGTAGAAAAATGATAGCAGGCCAGTAGGTAGATCTTTGATAGTACTACATTGACTCTTTGACCTACATTTCATGGTTGAGTGACTCTGGTAAAGTTTTGTGTTAAAGTCCATTTCTCAACAACTACACATTATAAGACTATGATGTTTCATCAAATAAATTGCCTTGATGACTACTACACAAATCATTGATAATAATGTGGCTTTGACTACATTTTGCGCTTCAGTGACTCTGGTTAAGTATTGCGTTTAAGTCCATTTCTCAACCACTTTACATTATAAGACAATGATGTTGTATCATATTAATTGTCTGATGAGTACTACACAATTCATTGACAATTAGTTGGCTTTGACCTTTTGTGCTTCAGTGACTTTGGTTAAGTTTTGCGTTAAAATCCATTTCTCAATAATTAAACACTTGAGGGGGTGAATATTGTTCACCTGTAGTTGAAGACCTTCAGGCGACATCAAGATGTAGACAGGAATAAAAGCACTGTCCTTGATAAAGGGGAGTTTTCTATGTATCGTGTGCGTTTTTGTCACATGTACATTCACTCCATATCCTTTCATTTTTCCTATTATAAGACTATGAAGTTGTAGCAAATCAATTGCCTTGATGAGTACTACCCAAATCATTGACAATTAGGTGGCTTTGACCTACATTTTACAATTCAGTGACTTTGGTTAAATTTTGTGTTGAAGTGTGTTTCTCAACGACTATGTATTGTAGCATCATGATATTTCACTGTTACATTCATCTATAGGAGAACTGTCTGTTTCACCAACAGTTTGGTGTCCATGACCCACATTTTATGGTTGAATGACTTGGTTATATTATGAGTTGAAGTCGATTTTTTAACAACTTCACTTATATGACAATGTTGTTTCATAAAATTAATCATCTTGATCAGTACTTCTCAAATCATTGGCAATTAAGTGACTTTGACCTATATTTTAAGCTTGAGTGACTTGTGTCCACTTCTCAACAACTACAAACAATATTCCATCACAATTCACTGACAGGGGATTCATTTTGTCGGCAATTGACTTTGGTTATCTTTTGCAATAAATTTATTCGCGGAGCATCCATGTCTTACAGACACATTCTCTAGTAACCTTGTTTGTAGAAGTTTTTAGCTGATCTCACTTGGAAGTGAAGGGGTTGATAGCCCTATTGTCCACGTCGGCGTCTTCACCCGTTATAAAGTCCATTCCTGCTTACTGACAAATCCAATATCAACCAGATTGGTTTGTATAATGTATTTTGGGATGACAACAAGAATGCATGCTTCGGATGCTGTCTGTGACCTACATTTTATGCATGAGCAACTTGGTTAGGTAGAATAGCTAAAGTCTATTCCCTCTTACTGACATGTCCCACATCAACCATATTGGTATGTATGAGGCATTTTGGGAAGACAATTATGCTTGCTTCGGGTGCTGTCTGTGACCTATATTTTAAGCATGAGAGACTTGGTTAGGTAGATTGGTTAAAGTCCATTCCCGCTTACTGACAGGCCCCCATCAATATGTATGATGCATTTTGGGATGACAACAAAAATGAATGTTACGTATTGTCTGTGACCTACATTTTACGCATGAACGATTAATCTGGTTAGGTAGAATGGTTCAAGTCCATTACCGCTCACTGACATGTCCCACATCAACCATATTGGTATGCATGATGCATTTTTGGATGACAACAACATTGCATGCTTCGGATGCTGTTTGCGACATACATTTTAGGCATGAGTGACGTGGTTAGGTAGAATGGTTCAAGTCCAATCCTGCTTAGTGACATGTCCTATATCAACTATATTGGTATATATGGTGCATTTTTAGATGGTAACAACAACGCTTGCTTCTGATGCTGTCTGTGACCTACATTGTACACATGAGTGACATGGTTAGGTAGAATGGTTGAAGTCCACTTCTGGTTACTGACGTGTGCATGATGCATTTTGGGATGACAGATGAATGCTTTTGAGGCAGCCTGTGAACTACATTTTATGCATGAATGAATCTGTTAAAAAGAATGATTATAGTCCATTCCTGTTGTCCTGACGTGTTGAAGATGTGACAATGCTGAGCAACGAGGTGAGCGTAGCAGGCTGTGGCTGCATTCTATGTTTTGTTAAGTAGAAGGATGTTGAGATTTGGCATGTGACTGTTATAATGAGAGCTTACTGTCGGTACCATTTTGGTAGAGATTGTGACCTTAACCTTGCCCTGGGGGCATTTAAAAAAACTTGAACCTTGCTTCCAGAAGGTAGACATTTAGTGGTAGGGTGTAGATATTTGGTATGTAACTTCCCTATGATTAGAGCCTTCTGAAAGTACCATAGTTGTAGACATTTTGACCTTGACATTGCCCTGAGCGCAATTTTTAGAATACTTGAACCATGCTTCTAGAAGTAATTCATATTTGAAATGTGACTTCCATATTTCATATTTAAAAATTTTTTAAACATTACAATTTTGAAAATGTATTACCCCTAAGATTGTGCATTGAGGTAACTGTAGTCCCCGGCAAGCTATGGTGTCTCCTGACAACTGTTAACATAATCCGTTACAATGTTGGGTGTTGGTATGTCGGCGTACTTAAAAATACAGGAATATCCAATATTGGGGGCGTTTGGTTTGTCATTTGACCATTCAGGTTCTAAAATTTCTTCTCTCTTCCAATTTTTGTCTCTCTTATGAAGAAAGCCATGAAAAGCAAGACTTATTCATACAAAGTATGACTCTGACCGTGACATGGCTTTAACATTCATTGTCTCGCCCGCGACGAAAGTCGCGAAAGCGAGACATATGCGTGCAAAGTATGACGACGGCGTTAACTTTTACTAAATGCAGGATATTTTGAAAACCCTTTGATGTAGGAACCTCATATTTGGTCCAGTGGTAGTACTAATCAAGTGCTACCTGACGGACATAACCTTATGTGACCTTGACCTCAATTTCACGGTCTAGTGGCCACGTAAAGTTTTCTGCTTAAGTCCATTTCTCAATAACTAGAAGTGGTAGGTTGATAATATTTGGTATGTAGGTTGATCTTGGGTAGTACATGTCAGTCTGGCAGGTGACTTTTGTCCTTGAACTCAATTTCATGGTCTAATGGTCACGTTAAGTTTTTCTGCTTAAGTGCATTTCTCAATAACTAGAAGAGGTAGGTTGATAATATTTTGTATGTAGGTTGGTCTTGGGTAGTACATGTCAGTCTGGCAGGTGACTTTTGTCCTTGACCTCAATTTCACGGTCTAGTGAGCATGTTCACTTTTCTGATTAGTTCACTTAGATTTCACATCAATTTAGAGGCCAGCAGGGACGGGCGAGACATCTTTTAGGGTCTTCACTTGTTTTAATCTAGTTATTATGTATTCCAACATAACATCACTGTATGGAATAAAAGTTTTCCTTTGTAATCTTTATTGTCCCCCGCCGCAACGCGGAGCGGGGACATAGAAATGCAGGGCGTCCGTGTGTCCGTGCGTCCGTCCGTCACCCTTTCTTGTAAGCGCTCTCGTGCCTGCAAATTACATTGTATAACAAATTTTCATGAAATTTATACCAAATGTTTATATCACTAATACCTTCGAAAATCAGTCTTGGTCGATACTTTTTGACGGAGTTATGGGACTTTGACCGAAATCATGACTCTGTTTTATCCATAAATTGACCTTGTAAGCGCTCTCATGCCTACAAATTTTGACGAATTTTCATGAAATTTATACCAAATGTTTATACTACTAATACCTTGGTCAAGTTCGAAAATCAGCCTTGGTCGATACTTTTTGACGGAGTTATGGGACTTTGACCAAAATAACGACACCATTTTAGCCAAAAATTGACCTTGTAAGCGCTCTCATGGCTACAAATTTTGACGGATTCTCATGAAATTTATACCAAATGTTTATACTATCAATAGCTTGGTTAAGTTCGAAAATTAGCTTTGGTCGCAATTTTTTGACGGAGTTATAGGACTGACGAAAATAACGACACCGTTTTAGGCAAAATTTGACATTGTAAGCGCTCTCATGGCTACAAATCTTGATGTATTCTCATGAAATTTATTCCAAATGTTTATACCATTAATACATTGTTCAATTTTGAAAATCAGTTTCGGTAGAGACTTTTTGACGGAGTTATTGGACTTTGACCAAAATAACAACACCGTTTTAGCCAAAATTTGACCTTGTAAGCGCTCTCATGCCTACAAATGTTGACGGATTCTCATGAAATTTATATCAAATGTTTATACCACTAATACCTTGGTCAAGTTCGAAAGTCAGCCTTGGTCGATATTTTTTGACGGAGTTATGGGACTTTGTTGAAAATAATGACTATTTTTTATAAAAAAAATTACCTTGTAAGCGCTCTCATGGTAACAAATTTTGACAGATTTTCATGAAAATTATACCAAATGTTAATTCCACTAATACCTTGGTCAAGTTGGAACATCCGCTGTGGTCAATCCTTTTTGCATCCCAACATATTTAATTTTAGAACTGCCCTGAATGTTTGAAAATATTTCAATTTCATATACAGTATACTAGTATATTGCATGAGCGGCGGGGACCCAGGAATTTTATTCTTGTTAACGTAGTGTTTTACCCATTCCTCCGTTCAAAGTTGAGTCCTTTTGAGTAGTGGTAGATGGACAAGGTTTTGTCCATGGATGCATCTTGAATAGTACTTGAGGTTCATGCATGAGTGACTCAGGTTTAAGTTTTTGTAAAAGTCCAGATCTGTGATACAAAAACTCTTAGAGGAATATTTTGTCTATAGATGCATCTTGCATAACCACATAACTCCAGAAAAAAATAGGGTCTATACATTTCATACATGAGTGGTTTTGATTAAATTTTTTCTACGAATCGATCTCCCAATACTACAACCCTTGTAGGAAAAGCTTTTGTCTGTAGATGCTACTTGTATAGCCATGAAGCTTCAGATAATAATTATGACATTTTTAACTATGCATGAGTAACTTGGGTTAAAGTTTCTGTAAGAATCCAGATCTCGGCTACTACAACTGTTAGAAGAGGAATGATATTTTGTATGTAGATGTGTCAAGCCAAATGTAAAAATTAGGTCACGTTGACCTACATTTCATGCTTGAGTTAACTAGGTTAAAGGTTGTACAACATGTAGAGGATTAATCTTTTGTCAGTAGATGCATCTGCGATAGGTATGAGGCTGCTGATTGAAATAAGGTCACCTAAACTTATAATTCATACATGATTGGCTCAGACTAAAGTTTGTGTAACAGGCCATATCTTGAAAAGTACAACTAAAAAATAATATTATATAAACAAGCTGGTTAGGGGACTAGCTGTCGTTCCCGACTGCTTCCTTCTCTTGTTTGAATTGCAATATCCTCTTTTCTCTTTGAATT
>MJUU01028536.1:59182-71827 GCA_002080025.1 Modiolus philippinarum
ACTAACAGGCCACCAGCAGGGGCATCGGCCCAGTGGTAACAAATAACTAAATACCGAAGTTACTGTGAATTTATTTTCGGCATATGCGCATTTCGACAATTTATGTCTCTTTGGGGCAGTTAAAACGAATCAATAAAATCTAGATTAAGCTTTATATTATATGGTATAAAATTGATTTTTCTCATCCAAAACATTAAAAGTAAACGAGAATATCAAACCCTTAGTTGTAGGAACAGTACTTAGTAGTATTGAGTCTTGTTTATGGAGGTCTCCCTTTAAGTCTGTATCGAAATATTCCTTTGAAAATTGAAGATATTGGCTGAAATAATTATTCCATGGTAGAAATACCCATATCCCTGTCCGTGTTGTCTCACGTAGTCTATATCCCATTGTTAAAAATTGTTAATATTCCATATCAAAATACACCTTAAACAAGCCTCGGTATTCAAGAGCTGCCTGAGGTTACGTGACCACGTTAAGTTTTTTCTGATTAGATTAGTTTCTTAATAAATGGGCTGAAGGGCAATGATATTTAGTATGTAGGTGGCTCTTAAATGTATCTGAATAACTAAGAGGTAGGTCTATAAGATTTGATATTTATGGCTTGTGAAGTAGATGACTATCTGTAGTATAGCAACGATGATGAGAAGAATGTTTTGACCTGTTCTTATTGTGGAGCCAGGAAGTGGCAGTTTGTGGCAGGTATTGTTGCTAGGATCATTAACAATCTGTTCAAACAGATGCCTGTCGAAATGCCATAATTAATGCCTAAACAAGCGTCTGAACGCTGATGGTTAAGTCTGGTTGAAACCTATCAACAGAACCGATGAAGGAACAGGCAATTGCAATATCTGCTATGCCAAGCAAAAGAGTACATTCGGACGAGTCTATTTGCAACAAAGACATGCTAGTATCGCTCGACGCCTTGCTAGAGCACAATGCACAAACACGCTTTGGACAGTAGCATTATCAAATTCATCTTCACTACCAAAGCAGGACTGTCAGATAAGGAAATCTGATGGTCTGATTATTTGCTCAAATCAGTTCAGCGAAAGTTCCGGAAGCAGCGGATAGTAATGGGTGGATTGGATGAGTCTCTGACCATGGGCAGCTGATCTTGTGAATAAGATTGCCCTCTCCCTCGACAAGAAGGTAACAAATTAATCTTGAGCAGCATCGACATTTTATCTTAGTACAATTGGCTGATACGGCTACTGGATAAGAATGGGCGATGAGTTGCCTTCCACACAGGGTTCATATCCAGAGTCCGTACCTAGAAATCTGTAAACAGATAAAGACACGGAGTTTTACAACAAGGTCTAGCAGTTGCTAAAGGACCACGACGTTGAGTTACACGAGAGTGGAGATAATTCATATGTTGTCAATCGCTAGAATCGCACCATGAATGAAATGGTCAAGTACTTCTCCTTGCATATCTACTGCGTTCCAGAGCCACTGAGGTTGTGTTCAAGATACAACATTTGATTTGTGTGGAACGAACGGTGGTAAACACTCCTCTTAATTTACGAAATACATATTAAAGCCGATCTTGCTTACAAGAACATTTTATATACGAGGAGCTTGTTATGGAGGATCAAGGGATGCACGCGTCTGTCGCTTATTTCGTATAGTATCTGTGAGCGAGGGTGCTGCCATCGTCGAGCAATATATGGCGCTTGTCCTTGGAAGAGATCATGACCTTGTTGACATCTTCGTTGTAGAATCATTGGATGATTGTCATCGGATTTCAGATCTCCAGATGGGCGTCTTTTCATCGCTTTAACTCCTCGAAGGTGAAGCTATGGTTTATCACAATTAACTCGACAGTCTTAGCCTTAATGTCCGGATCCTCCACTTTGAAGGCGCAGAGCTTTGCCCCTAAGCCGACGAACTCAATCATCACTTTGCCTCCACACTTGTCTTTGAACTTTCCGAGGATCTTGATCACACCAATGATAATCATTGGAATCGTCGGAGGTATTGAATTTTTTCCGGACATACGGTGGAATATCCTTGTGAAAGTCTGCGTTCTTGATTTTACGGGTAAGGTTTTCATTTTCGGAAAAGAACATCTTCATCGCGAATTTACAGTGAAAGTAGGTCATTACGATCTTTGAGATATTCGAGATGGTAGCACCCAAGAAGACGGCCTTGTCAAACTTACGGTTGAGCTTGGTCTTCTTCTCGTGAATGCCTGATATGTTCTTGATGGAGATTACATTACAATTAAACTGCTCATTGGTGACCAGCAGGTCATCGACTCGAATCTGAATGCTCTCTATCTCTTTTCATTGGCGGATCCAGAGGGGCCTTAATTATACACCCGTGTATAGGAAGTTGATGCAATAAAAGTTTTCAACGTAGTGTTTCACCCATTCCTCCGTTCAAAGTTGAGTCCTTTTGAGTAAGTAATACATGGACAAGGTTTTGTCCATGGATGCATCTTTAACAATACTTGAGGTTGATATATGAAATAGGTGGATTTGACCTTCATGCATGAGTCATTCAGGTTTAAGTATTTGCAAGAGTCCAGATCTGTGATACTACAACTCTTAGAGGAATGATATTTTGTCTATAGATGCATCTTGTATAACCACATAACTGCATAAAATAATAAGGTCTATACATTTCATACATTAGTGATTTCTAAGAATCGATCTCCAATACTACAACACTTAGAGGAAAAGCTTTTGTCTGTAGATGCTACTTGTATAGCCATGAAGCTCCAGATAATAATTATGACACCTTGACCTATGCATGAGTAACTTTGGTTAAAGTTTCTGTAAGAGTCCATATCTTAGCTACTAAAACTGTTAGAGGAATGATATTTTTTCTGTAGATGTTTTAAGCCGGAAATAAAAATTAGGTCAGGCTGACCTACATTTCATGCTTGAGTAAAGTAAGCTAAAGGTTGCTTTACACAGTGTGGATCTTATATACTACAACATGTAGAGGATTTATCTTTTGTCAGTAGATTCATCTGCAATAGGTAAGGTTTGAGGCTGCTGATTGAAATAAGGTCACCTAAACTTATACTTCTCATACATGATTGGCTCAGACTAAAGTTTGTATAACAGGCCAGATCTTGAATAGTACAACTAAAAAAATAAATATATATAAATAAGCTGGTCAGGGGACGGGCTGTCGTTCCCGACTGCTTCCTTCTCTTGTTTGAATTGCAATATCCTCTTTTCTCTTTGAATTTGAATACCTGTATAATGTTCATCATTGATGTATTTACTATTTACTTTTGTGGGGGCCATTTAGGGCTTGCTATATAATATTAGGTTCCCAACTGTCTTGAACATCGTACGGTGACCCATAGATGCTTTGTTTTGGGTCGTTTTAACCTGGAGATGGGATGTTGTCTCATTGACACTTACCCCATTTCCTTTCTATTTTCTATAAAGATATTCCAAATTTGTCTTCAAATTGCAATATATTCTTTGCTATGATGACTTTGATCTTTGAATTCGAATACCGGTATAATGTTCATGAAGATATTCAAAATATATCAAATAACAACTAAATACCGAAGTAACTGTGAATTTATTTCTGCATATGCGCATTTCGACAACTTATGTCTCTTTAGTACAGATAAAATCTAAACGTTTGGGAGACCATAAACTAAAAGATGTTAAAAACTGAGAGAAAACAAGCAACCAATAAGATCTGTATGTAAAGCCAAAATCAGCTAAGTACAGAGCTTTGCATGAGGGAGATACTCCTTAGTTTTCAACAAAATTTACAAAAATTTAGATATTGTAAGGTTCCAAATAGAATCGGCTTTCGGGTCAGTACCGAAGTACTGACTACTGGGCTGGTGAATACCCTCGGGGACTAACAGTCCACAAGCAGGGGCATCGACCCAGTGGTAACAAATAACTAAATACCGAAGTTACTGTGAATTTATTTCTGAATATGCGCATTTCGACAGCTTAAGTCTCTTCGGTGCAGATAAAATGAATCAATAAAATCTAGATTAAGCTTTATATTATATGGTATAATATTGATTTTTCTCCTCCAAAACATTAAAAGTAAAAGAGAATATCAAAACACTTAGTTGTAGGAACAGTATTAGTATTGCGTCTTGTTTATGGAGGTCTCCCTTTAAGCCTGTATCAAAATATTCCTTTGAAAATTGAAGATTTTGGGTGAAATAATTATTCCATCGTAGAAATACCCATATCCCTGTCCGTTTTGTCTCAAGTAGTCTATATCCCATTGTTAAAAATTGTAAATATCCCATATCACAACATACCTTAAACAAGCCTCGGTATTCAAGATGGCCTCTTTTGTATGGTTCAATGACCACCTTAAGTTTTTTCTGAGTAGATTAGTTTCTTAATAAATGGACTGAAGGGCAAAGATATTTAGTATGTAGGTGGCTCTTAAATGTATCTGAATAACTAAGAGGTAGGTCCATAAGATTTGATATTTATGGCTTGTGAAGTAGATGACCATCTGTAGTATAGCAACGATGATGAGCAGAATGTTTTGACCTGTTCTTATTGTGGAGCCAGGAAGTGGCAGTTTGTGGCAGGTATTGTTGCTAGGATCATTAACAATCTGATCAAACAGATGCCTGTCGAAATGCCATAATTAATGCCTAAACAAGCGTCTGAACGCTGATGGTTAAGTCTGGTCGAAACCTATCAACAGAATCGATGAAGCAACAGACAATTGCAATCTCTGCTATGCCAAGCACAAGAGTACATTCGGACGACTCTATTTGCAACAAAGACATGCTAGTATCGCTCGACGCCTTACTAGAGCACAATTCACAAACACGCTTTGGACAGTAGCATTATCAAATTCATCTTCGCTACCAAAGCAGGACTGTCAGATAAGGAAATCTGTTGGTCTGATTATTTGCACAAATCAATTCAGCGGAAGTTCCGGAAGCAGCGGATAGTAATGGGTTGAGTGGGTGAGACCCTGGCCATGGGCAGCTGATCTTGTGGATAAGATTGCCCTCTCCCTCGACAAGAAGGGAAACAAATTAATCTTGAGTAGCATCGACATTTTATCTTAGTACAATTGGCTGATACGGCTAGTGGATAAGGAGATGCCTTCCACACAGGGTTCATATCCAGAGCCCGTACCAAGAAATCTGTAAACAGACAAAGACATGGAGTTTTACAACAAGGTCGAGCAGTTGCTAAAGGACCACGACGTTGAGTTATACGAGAGTGGAGAGAATTCAAACTGAGTCGCACCATGAAGGAAATGTTCAAGTACTTCTCCTTGCATATCTACTGCGTTCCAGAGCCACTCAGGTTGTGTTCAAGATACATTTGATTTGTGTGGAACGAACGATGGTAAACACTCCTCTTAATTTAGGAAATACATATTAAAGCCAATCTCGCTTACAAGAACATTATATATACGAGGAACCTGTTATGGATGATCAAGGGATGTACGCGTCTGTCGCTTATTTCGTATCATCAGACTTCAGATCTCCAGCTGGGTGTCTTTTCATCGCTTTTACTCCTCACAGGTGAAGCTATGGTTTATCACAATTTATTCGACAGTCTTATTTTTAATGTCCTGATCCTCCACTTTGAAGGCGCAGAGCTTTGCCCCTAAGCCGACAAACTCCATCATCACTTTGCCTCCACACTTGTCCTTTAACTTTTCGAGGATCTTGATCACACCAATGATAATCATTGGAATCGTTGGAGGTGTTAAATATTTCCCAAACGTATGGTCGAATATCCCTGTAAAAGTCTGCGTTCTTGATTTTACGGGTGAGGTTGTCATTTTCGGAAAAAAACATCTTCATCGCGAATTTACAGTGAAAGTAGATCATTACGATCTTTGAGATATTCGAGATAATAGCACCAAAGAAGAAGACCTTGTCAAACTTACGGTTGAGCTTGGTCTTCTTCTCGCGAACGCCTGATATATTCTTGATGGAGATTACATTACAATTAAATTGCTCATTGGTGACCAGCAGGTCATCGCCTCGAATCTGAATGCTCTCTGTCTCTTTTCATTGGCGGATCCAGCAGGGGGTTGGGGGTTAGGACCCCTTTTTTTCTGGGCAATCATGTATTTTTTAATGAATATGCTGATGTTTTATTAAGAAATACCCAAAAATTTTTCGCGCCTTGCTCCGCTCGGCGAAATCTTTTTTTTCAATTAGAACCCCCTTTTACTTATTGCCTGGATCTGTGCCTGGTTTTCATTAAAGAATGGAAAATCCCTCTCATAATCAGTCTTTTCTGCGGCTGTAAGGATGATATTTAGGTCGATGTCCTACTTAATCCATGGGGATGGCCCGTACCTGCTGATGCGATGGCTTTTGATGAGCCTCATGTTATTCTCCAAGTGCAGGGATATTATTACTGATTTGACACACTTCTTCAGATGAGGCACTCGTTTGCCCCTCTGGTTGGTCTCCACATTCCCTGGTCCTGGCGGAGAGTTGTTTAAGCGTTATGAAGTTAGTTTGATTTTCTAATGAGAAACATCGGTCAGTTGTTTCTCTGTACCAAGTTAGTTATATATAGTAAATAGGGAGATAATTTTAATTTAAATATCAAAGGAAGGTATTGATATGCTAATTAAAATTATCTCCACTTTGAAGCATACAAATCTTGGTACAGGGAGATAATTGACCGATGTTTCTAGTTGACAATATGTTTGTCACATTTAAAGGTGTTATTTATCAGCAGTAAGTTGGCAATCCAATGGGCACTATTTATGCTCCTCTGCTTTCAAACTTGTTTTTGAATTCCTACGAGACATCATTCCGTACCGATCATCCAAGCATTTTAGCGTCGCCTTGAATTTCTCGTGTGTTAGATTTCTGACCAAGCTTTTCAGGGGTCTCATCACGAATTTTATTGCGTCGATGAATCTCATTTTTCAAGTTCAAGCCCACCTCTTTTGAGAAGCTGGTGTGTTTTTATCCGTGCATGGATGAAGGTGATCTGGTCATTGTCAGATCCGAACCCCTTACAAATACCCCCTTAACTATGGGTTTGTTTTCTTTGTAGAACTTGGCGGTCAGCCTCACTTTCTTCACACTGCACTGCACAAACTTCTGGACGGTATCCTCTCAATGATTTTGTTATCTGTGTACTACGCACGATGACCAAATTCGGATGGTCGGGTCGTTGGTATGCTTTCGTGTATGCACATGATAGTGTCGACCTTTTCATTCCCCTAATTTTCTGTTAGATATTCAAAATTATGAACAGAATCTTAAGCAGTTTGTAGTGGTTATTAAATCTCATGACTGTTCCTCAGCCCGTTATCTCCAATCTGACTGCAGTTTTCAATATGCTTGCCCCTGATGTATAGTCTGCAGAAGTGAAACCGACACCATGGACATGAGAGTGACTTTGTGTCCTTCATATGAGGTTAAAAGACGTTGTAGGTGCGTGATCCAGCGGTAACGAAGCTTGCCTTCGTTGACCTGGAACCTATCTCATCAGCACTCATAAGATGATATACCTGGAGATTTTCATACCCAACATAAACCTTATGCACACCATTATAGCTATACATGTCGATTATTGATGTCTGCATCTCGAATGAAGGGAGACACTGAGAAGTCAATACCATGAAATTTTAGTTCATTTTCTCATTTCTTTTACTGGTTCAAGTGGCAGACATGATTCCCAACTAACGTACCTACTAACATCACCGATTCCATTAGCCATTGAAAACAGCCATCATTCTCATTTCTGATTTTGACGCTCTTCTTTTGGGAAAGTATCGATAAATTTGGTAGCCAGTAGCATTATCGATTGGAAACAGCGATCATACTCATTTCTGATGATGAAGATCTCCGTCTGTGGAAATTATTTGGCAATTATCGATAGAGTTGGTATGTAGGAGCTGACCTTGAGCGGTTTGAATTAGTTAAGTTTTTCACTGTGCCCAAATTTGCCTCCACTACCTTTTTGTGCATTTTCTTTGCCATACCATCTTTTTACCTTCTCAAAAATGAACACAATTTCCAATACGAGGCCAATTGACTTAATGATGATATCAAGGGATAATCTGAAGTTAGGAATGATAGGTATTCTCTCTGTTTGCTGGGTTCGTTTTCACAAATCCCACTTGCAGCACTTTCAGACTCTTGTTTTCAATAAGTGCAGGTGGTAGTTCTTTGACTTACCTTGAGAAATGTTTCCAGTTCATTTAATGAATACGTCATAACATGCTGTGCACCTATCAGTGATTTCGTCTTTATTCACAGCATCTTCGATATCTCTTTCCATCGCCTCCAACAGATTACGTCTTCTTTGCCTTGAGTACTTGGTGATGCCACGTCTCTTTGGAAGTGCAAGTTGCATCGCTATACCAAACACCTATGACATTGGATTTCCTGTCGATTTCTCCTCGATGGGCTTTGCAAAGCCCCCGTCAGACCCTCATCCTTAGTTAATTAACGGAGGACTCTAATATTCTCATTTTCCATGGAATTTTCCTCCGATTGGGATATTTGTGTCTTCCTCCTGCTGTCGCGGCTGTTTGTTGTTTCTCTAGCAAAACCAATCATTTCCTGGAGTGCTCTGTCCATTCCTCATCGGAAGATATTGATTTTTAGCTCACCTCACGAAGTGAGGGTTGCTTATGTGATACCCCTAGCGTCCGCGTTCGGTTAGGAAGAATGGTTAAGGTCCATTCCTGCTTACTGACATGCCCCACAGCAACCATATTGGTATGTCTGATGCATTTTTGGATGACGACTGGAATGCATGCTTCGGATGCTGTCTCTGACGTACATTTTACGCATAAACGACTTGGTTAGGTAGAATGGTTAAAGTCCATTCCCGCTTACTGACATGGGCCATATCAACCATATTGGTATGTATGATGCATTTTGGGATGACAACAACAATGCATGCTTCGGATGCTGTCATTGACCTACATTTTACGCATGAGCGACTTGTTTAGTTAGAATGGTTAAAGTCCATTCCCGCTTATTGACATTGCCCCCATCAACCATATTGGTATGTATGATGCATTTTGAGATGACAACAACAATGCATACTTCGGATGCTGTGTCTGACCTACATTTTACGCATGAGCGACATGGTTAGGTAGAATGGTTAAAGTCCATTCCCACTTACTGACATGCCCCACATCAACCATATTGGTATGTCTGATGCATGTTTGGGATGACAACAACAATGCATGCTTCGGATGCTGTCATTGACCTTCATTTTACGCATGAGCGACATGGTTAGGTTCAATGGTTAAAGTCCATTCCGCTTACTGACATGGCCCACATCAACCATATTGGTATGTTTGATGCACTTTGGATTGACAACGAGAATGCATGCTTCGGATGCTACCTCTGACCTACATTTTACCCATGAGCGACTTGGTTAGGTACAATGGTTAAAGTCCATTCCCACTAACTGACATGGCCCACATCAACCATATTGGTAATGTATGATGCGATTTGGGATGACAACAACAATGCATGCTTCGGATGCAGTCTGTAAACTACAATTTATGCATGACTGAATCTGTTATAAAGAATGAATATAGTGTATTCCTGTTTACTGACATGTGCCACATGTGACAATGCTGCGCAACGAGGTGAGCTTAGCAGGCTGTAGCTGCTTTCTATGTTTTTTTTAAATAGGGACGGAGGAACCTTGTCAGCCCATGTCATCTTAAACGACTGCTTTAATTTTGATGAAATGATGTGCAAGGAGAAATGTGGTTGCTGCCCGAAATTTTTAAGGGGATATAATTCGTCGTTGATTTTTTTCTGACAAAAAGGGGTAGGAACCTTGCCAGCGCATGTCCTCTTCAATGGCTGCTTGGATTTTCATGAAATGTTACATGATTGTATTATACCACATGAAGATGTGCGTGAATAATTATTGTTACTACCCGAAATTTTGAAGAGAATATAATGTGTCTCTGAAAATTTTCGGGAAAAGGGGGAGAACCTTGCCAGTGCATGTCCTCTTAAAGACTGCTTGGGTTTACGTCAAATGTCACACAGTTGCATTATACCCCCTGAAGAAGTGCATGAAGTAAAATGGTTGCTGCCCGAAATTTTTAAGGGGAGATAATTTGTTTTTCAATATTTTCTGGAGAGGGGGAGGTACCATGTCAACATGCACCCCTAAACAGCAGTTCGGATTTTGATGAAATATTAAAAAGCTAAAGTAATAGTATACTATCTGAAGATATGGATTTAGTAATATTCTTGCTACTCAAAATTTTGAAAGGGAGACTCTTTGAATATCTTTTTCTAAATGGAGGTATTTGTCCTTCTAAATAGGTGCTTGGATTTTGATGAAATGTGACACAGTTGGAGTATACCACCTAAACATCTGAATGAAGTAATATGATTGCTGTTCGAAATTTTGAAAGGAGATAATTTGCCAAAAAAGGTGGTTTTTCATTTTGTCCGTGGATGTATTGTGTCCACATGTGTGTTATGTTGCTCTACCATATTGATTCAGGGTAAGTCGGGGTATAACTGGCTGCCATACGGCGACAGCTCTAGTTAATTTCATACCTTTTATGACCAGTCTGTGACATTCGGGCCAATTCAATAAATGCGCCCCTACCTGACCTTCTTGACCAATCAAATGCAGTGATGTTGCGAATGATTCATTGTTTGCCTCTATATCAAAAACTGGCAGATGACAAGATGCTACATTGTGTATGAATGTACAAAATAAGTATTATGCTTCCGTCCACGTTTGATGGCTAACAAAAGCTGAAGAAAGGAATTTTACTGACAAGATAGGGATTGTGAGGAATTTCCCTACAGTACTCATATAAACATTCAAATTTCAGTTTTTCGGTACACGTAGTAATTCCAATTAATAAGTGGTCTTTAAAACTTTCAGGTTATTTACCGAAAGTGGAATCACAGTTTGGTATTGTAAGTATTAAGAAGAGAGTTTTCACCAAACACTTACTAAATTATTAGATTAGCCTATATGCTAGAATTTTTAAAAAATATATGAGTCTTAAACATTTTCCGGAAATATGCCCGATTCAAATTCCAAAATTGCGCATCTACTGACAATATGCAATAAAATTGAAACCAAACACTGTAGGAGTTCGTGTCATATGCTACAGGAGTCAAAATTGACATGTTTTGCTTTTGCCCCTTGTTTGCACCAAGGACAATATAAACAAATCCGAAGCTTATTGTGCATCAACAACATATATGATACAATAATATAACTATAAGTTCCTTAACCGAAAGCAAAATTATATATAAATATACAAATAAATAAATGGATTTTACAAACTTAAAATGTGGGCCTTTATTATTTAAGTTTGGTATGTAATTCATAGTGCATAATGACCCTTAGATAAATAGCAACAATCGATTGTTTCGATTTCTTTAATTTTTGTACTATGAGAAGTTTTTTTAACAAAAAATGTCGCTTTATGTCCTCAAATTCTCCCAACATGGTAATGATGTCATAGTTATAAATAGGCATGTACAAGCATGCGTGTGAAATCTCAAAGCGGTATTCCGAAATAAACTGTTGCCTCTGTTGGTGCTTCTCGTTGGCAATGTTGGCTACCGAATATACTGATTAAATAGTAAACTCAGAGACGCCCACAATGCGGTCGTTGGCTTCGTTGGCTCACATCCGGGGATTTCGTTGGTTTCGTTGGCTCACGTTGGCAAATAATATTATAGTAAGGAAAGAGTCAGTTGGCTGCCGAACGTACTAAATATAACGTAAATTAGAATGGTGTTGTTGGCACCGTTGGCAAATCTACAGTTCGCATTGGTACATGACTATATTACTGCAAAGAATTTCATACCGGACACACAATGATATGTGAGTATTTAGCATTAGATTTATAATATGAGGATAGGTATAACCTATGTGGAAGCGAAGCTGAATTCATTCGTTAAAAAACTGTTGTATACTGATCTATACTGTAGGCCTTCCATTTGTCAGTGTTTATCAGGGACAATAGGAAGATGGCATTAGTAGAACAAGAGCCTGAAGAGGGGAGGATCTGGCTTATGGATCCACTTTTTATGAAAAAAAAGTCTTGCTGAATAAACCTAAAAAATCAACAAAAGAATTCACTGGAACTACACTCTCCTTAAACCCAACTGGAACCATCCTTTCTGAAGCACGACTAATGATCCACCCGGTAAAGGATATTACAGCTTGAATATTTTCATGTGATGTAGCTGTGACTCCTTGTGTTATGCGTTGTCAAACAACGACAGTAGAATACCGAAGGAACAAAGGAGTGAAATTTACAAAAATCGAAGTCCAAAAACATGGCCATAACGAGAACACAGAAAAAAATGACGTCAGACACAAAAGACCCCCCCACAAAACAATGACGCTAGACAGATACAAAGCACAGAAATACAAATCAATGTCAAGCGTGTAAATATACAATCACAGGCACTTGTTTCATTCGGGATATCTTTCAGTAAAGGAGACATAAAATATGAAATACAGGCATAAATCGTGTAAAAACATTTTATAATGTCTTTTTCATTTAAAGTACTGTAGCAGTAAATATGTCCGTCAGGAAAATTTGTCCAGACGGAATAAATCTCATGGAAAGACATGTCTGCACATTTATTTTACTGGGAATAGTTTTCCGAGGACATAGTTTTCTAGTAATAACTATCCCCCAGACATATTTCTATCACTTACA
>MJUU01028538.1:2099-32194 GCA_002080025.1 Modiolus philippinarum
TTTGGATTCCTCTTGGTATTAGCTTTCAGTAGTATGTCAACGGATTTGATGTAGCTCTTACTGTTTCCTAGCTATTAGGGGTCAAAGGGGCCAAAATTGCATTTTTTCTAAATAATGTGAAATTTTATTTTTGATCAGATTTTGATGGGATTTTTTTCTTTGGATTCCTCTTGATATAAGCTTTCAGTAGTATGTCAATGGATTTTGTGTAGCTCTTACCGTTTCCGAGCTATAAGGGGTCAAAGAGGAATCAGGAGTCATAAGGGCTAATTTTTAATTTCCCTAGTGTATGTCCAGCTAATTACTGGTACATATTGATTCCATGCCAAGATGATGGCCTGGCCCCTTAGTCATGCATGAACAATCACTATAAGTTTTTAGCAAGCAGTACATGTAGCCTGTACCGGTAGTCCTAGCCAGTTGATATTTGACATACAGTAGCTTCTTGAGTAGTGCATACCAAATCCACACCCAGATGGTGGTCCTGGCCCCCAAGTCACGCATGAAGGTCACTTAAAGTTTTTAGCAAGCAGTTTGTACAGCCTGGACCAGTAGTCCTAGCCAGTTGAACTTTGATATACAGTTGCGTCTTGAGGAGTACATACATTGTTATAATTCCATGCCTAGATGGTGGCCCTGGGCCCTTAGTCATGCATAAACGATCACTTTAAGTTTTTAGCAAGCAGTTTGTACAGCCTATATCAGTAGTCCTAGCCACTTGATATTTTACATGCAGTTGTGTCTTGAGTGCATGCTGATTCCATGCCCAGATGGCCCCCCTTAGTCGTGCATCATGCTTTGTGAACCTATGCTGATATTTGCTTTAATAAATATAACAGAAAATTTATATTCTACAACTTGAAAGCTTAGAAAGTGTTAATAAACAACATTTGTTTGATATTTTGCAAAACGATTTCTTTTTTATTACATATATATATAAATTTGAACTGAGTTATAGAAAATTAAAATGCAAATATCGAATTTGTTGCATGAAATAAAGCAAACAATTGCTACCTTCAGTTAACAAAGGGGCAAATCAGTTACATATTTATAACATTTAAGAACAAAGTTAGAGCATTATAAATCTGGAACAATGATGTGCATACTTAAATACAACCAATTACATAAAAATTATACTAAAAATCATAAAATTGATATCTTCATGCTACACATTCATGAGTGTGCCGCAAAATTGATACGCAAAAATGAATCCTATGTAAATCCCTGTGCGTGAGTGATCACATCAAGGAAATTGTAAACGCATTTAAAGAATTATATTTTATTTTTATGGCGGCTGCAGTAGATCAATGTGCAAAATAAGGCAATGCCAGGGACGAGGGAGACTAAAAAATGCAGCTCATATATTGCTTTAATTTAAATAAACTATGGACACATCGCGACATGTGACCTCAGGTCAAATGTTTCCGATGCATGTGTATCAGGAATGTATACAAGGATGTTCTAATTACTTTTTTTACATGGGCATGATGGGAGGGCTTTAAATGTTTGAAATCTGAATGATCGATTTAAAAATAATTTCATGTGTACAATGCACTGTTGAAGACTTCAGCCGATTTAACTTCATCTTAAGGTAGATAGACACTGTTGCGCTGCACAATTCAATCATGCCTTTGAAAAAAAAATAAAGTCAATTAAATACAGATTTGGTTGATTTTTGACCAGAACAGTAATTTGACAAGTTTTCCTTTGTGACGTCATGATTGATTGACTATTATATAATGTACATGTATAATGTCGTATTTCTTCTACTTTGTCGCAAATTAACTCCCCTTTCCTGTAAATAATGTTCACTGCGGTAACTTTGTACAATATATTTTTTCGCCCTTTTCCGTAGTTGAGATTATAAACAGATTAACGATCTACTAACAAAAGTACAAAAAATTCTCATGGATAAAAAGGTCATTTCTGTTACATTGAAGATTGCCTTTCCATATTTTCCCTGTGCATTCTTTGTAAATTTGGTGAAAAAATGGCAAAAAATGTACAAACTTCGACCTGGATTCTAGAAAAAACAATTTTATTGCGGAGTGTATAGGGATGGGCTCTTCAATTGTTCCAATTTATAATAAAATCTCATGGATGTAAATAGTGTCTATCTACCTTAATTAGGTATAAGCTGTCAGTAATAGACTGGCTCCCTTGAAATAAGAACCTAGTCATTACAACCAAACTTTACCATGTTTACAGGAATCAGATGTATTAATGGTACTGATAAAAAAAATGATCATTTTGTTCTGATCCTATGAAAAAGATGGCCACCAGTACGGAACAGAGTTTAACATTGGACCCTATGAGAAAATTACATTTTAATGTTCTTCTCTGAAGCCATGGGAGCAAATTTAACCAAACTGTACATGAATGATGTACAAAAGGTCCTTAACAAACAGCGGTGGATTAAGGTGGTGGGAGGGCCCAGGTCCCCTCTAAGGATGGAAAATATTTAAAATTCCTAGGGTTTTTTTCCCTTTTTGAAAAATTTTGGGTCCCCCTCCCCCTTAGCTGAGAGTCTGGATTCTCCACTGATAACGATTTCTCATTTCATTCAGATCTGATAAAAAACATGGCCGCCAGCACAGAACATAGTTTACCATTGAACTCATTGTGAAAAATCACATTTTCATCTTCACATCTGAAACCATTGAAGCATATTCAACCAAACTTTACAGGAATGATATACTAAAGGACCATTACAAAGATTGTTCATTTTGTTCAGATCTGACCAAAAACATGGCCACCTATATGCCAAATGTGGGTTAAACATTGGACCCTATGGGAAAAATCACATTATCGTCATCTCCTCTGAACATGCTGAGACTGCTGAAGCAAATTCAACCACAGATTACAGAATGATTTACTGAAGATGATTTACAAAAATTGCAATTTCATTTCTTTCGACAAAAAACATGGCGGCCAACACTGAACATAGTTTTACGTTGGAGCCTATGAGAAAATCATCCTTTTCATCATCTTCTTGCCAAATTTTTGTCTTATTGTCTTCTATACAATGTATGTTTTGAGTGAGCTGCCCTGAAGAGACATGCCATATGCAGAAACTAACTTCAAAGTTACTTTGGTATTTTAGTTTACCTACAATTTTTGCTGAATTGCCTTACATGTACATGTATATATGTATGTTTATAGCCTAGGATATTGAGTTCTGTAATAATGTTTTTGCATATATGCATGCATCTTTGATTCTAGGTCAGCAATATCAGGTTACTGTGACCATTAGACCGAATTATCTGTCGTTTACAAAGCTACTTTGTGACACAAAGCAATATAAAAAATAAAAAATAGAAATAAAAAGTCAGATCAGTAAAAGATGAACATAGGATGAAAAAGTAGCTTTGTAAAAGACAGATAATTTGGTCTATGTGACCATGTGCCATAACAAGGTTATAAGCCATAATAAAATATATCCTAGATTCTCTTTCCTGCCTGCCCCGAATAACGGAATTTTTCACAGGCCTTAAAATTAATTTTGATTTTTTGGTCCATTTGAATATATTCTTTTAACACTGTTTATTATGACAGATTTTTTCACAAAATCTTAAAATAAAAAATACAAAATAAAATTTGCTACCCACACTGAATTTTTAGAAAAAATTGATGAGATTCTAGAAATTATTTTATTATGGCCTTTCCTATTTTACAATTTAATATTTTTTTAAGGAGCACAAAAAATTTATGAAACTCCCTGAACTACCCTCCTTAATTATTCAACATTAATTCCCAACCACACACATTCATATGCATTGACTACTGATGAGTCCCATTGCATATGAGCATTTTTAAATAATTTTTTAAGGGGACGAAACTCACAAGGCCAAACTGACAAAAAAGAATAAAATTTTAACAAAAAATATTAATGTACATTTTTGTACATGTAGTAAGATGCAGATTTTGTCAATTTAATTATTTGCTAACATGTCATAGGCTACCTATTAAAGTTTCTTCTCTGAAAATAGACATAATTATGGGTTGATTATATGAATATTGCACAATTTTCAAATCAATCATCAAAATGCATGATAACTGTTTCTTGACTGTATCTATTTTTGTAAACACACAATGCAAGTTAATAATATTTAAACTGACAGATAAACTGCAATCATCCAAATTTTGGCATTACATTCCTGTTTCACTTTGAAGTCAACATGGCCTTGGGAGTCTAGGCATAACAAAGCAGCAATAAATCTCAATTTATTGATTCAATAATATTCAAACCCAAGTTTTTGTTGAGCACTTGATGAGTTTCAAAACAAACCTGACTCCGGCAGTAGAGTACACAAATGTGACAATTGCTCAAGGTTTTGAACATCAACAACACATGGAAGCCCAAATATGGTATTTGGTATAAATTTGCATTAGCATCAGTACAGATCAGTTTTAGGAGCTTTTTATGTCAAAATTCCTGCAGTTCACTAACTTTGAACTTTTGCACTGTTGTTCAAGTTTTTCCTTGCGTCTGTTTTACACCAACAACTAACAGTCATGTTAGCACATTGAAATTTGATATGCATTTGCATATTGGCATCACCATCAGTACGCATACGGACACCAAATGGAAAAAAAAGTAAACAACTGATTTATTTTAGGCCAATATTTTTTTGTCTCGTCAGCAACGAAAGACGCGGAAAGAGAGACATATGAACACAAAGTATGATGGTGGCAGCGGCCTAAACTTTCATGTTAAGTTTTTGTGATTAGGTCATTTTCTCAGTAACTATAAGTTGTAGGTCAATGATATTTTGTATATTGGCTGGTCTTGAGTAGTACAAGACAGTCTGCTTTATGGCTTTTGTCCTTGACCACAATTTCATGGTCTAGTGAGGATGTTACATTGTAAGTGTTTGTGATTAGGTCATTTTCTCAGTGACTATAAGTGGCAGGTCAGTGGTATTTGGTATATTGTTTGATCTTGCGTAGTACATGACAGTATGTCATATGACTTTTGTCCTTCACTTCAACTTCAGGGTCTAGAGAGCATGTTAACTTTTTGTGATTAGGTCATTTTCTCGATAACTATATGTGGTAGGTCAATGATATTTGGTATATAGGTTGATCTTGCGTAGTACATGACAGTCTCCTATATGGCTTTTGTCTATGACCTCGATTTCACGGTCCAGTGATCATGTTAAATTTGGTACGTGGGTTTCTCTTAGATGGAACATGACAGCCTGCTATTTGGCTATAGCCCTTCACTTTAGTGTATTTCCACGGTTTAGTGGACATTTGGTTTTTCAGTATCTACTGTATGTTTGGTAGGTCACTGATATTTTGGTTTTGGGTGCTACATGACAGTTTGCCCTATTGCTTTTGCCAGTTACCGTAATTTCACAGTCTAGCGAACATGTTAAGTTTTCTAATTTAGTCAGTTTGAGTTTTCTCATCAATTTTGCGACCAAGTGGGGACGAGCAATACATCAATTTGGGTCCACACTTGTTTTTTACAAATATAATATTCAGTCAATGGATAAAAGTATTCGGGAATATACAGTTTTCTTACTGTGCATTTTGTTTTAAATTGTAGCTGTAGATCGGCATTTCTTGATGGAAATTTATATGAAAAGATACAAAATGACATCCGTTTTCGACGTTTTTGAGTCGAATATTATATTCTTTAGATTTTAGGTCAAAATGCACAGTTCAAATAGCCAAGTCATATTATCCAGCAATCTGACACTGATATGAACACAATATCAAAAACGCTACTTGAACGGCCAGTGTTCTTAACTCTACAAGTATTATATACACTATTCACAGTATCCTTTGAATGTAAACATTATGTGACATTTGCACTGTCAAATTGCTACTAGCAATATGCACTGTCCAATTGCTAAAAGAAATATGCACTGTCGAGAATGCAGAATATTACTTATCAAATAGAACACAAAATGTCGAAGAACTAAAGGTATTTACAGTTTCCAAAAGCGCACTTCACAATAACATTAGACATTCACTTTACAATATGACAAGACAATGGTCAGTGGTTGCCAATTGTACATTTAACAAGTCAACTTCCCTTATCCTTTGATATTACTGTATTCCGGAATTACGAAAATATATAAGAAATATATTTTACTATCACATGGAATCACTATTTCCGAAGAAATAATCCTTTTTATATACACAGATCCGATGTTACAAATTCACGATGTTCAACACACTGACGCCGAGACCTGCATTTCGCTTCTTTATATACTCACGGACGAGTCTATTATGCAACATAGGTTGAACAGCATATCAAGACCTAAATATTAATTTTCGAGGTGCCATGCTGTCATATGTTACATTCGGTTCTCCAAAAGAAAGGAGCAATATATTGTTACTACTTAAAACTCTATATATACAAATACATGTTTCTTTCCCCACAACATAAATACCCTTATCAAAATGTTTCGTTACTTTAGAAACTTGAATAATTCATCAGTTTGGAAATTATAAACCAATCAAATGGCTTCCTGGGTATTCACTGTGAATCTGAATGTAGGGTACACAAAATTTTGAACTGGTTCCCGCAATCTTGTAAGTACGCGAAAGGCATTTTCGTCACACATGTACCATTTTTTTAGTTTATTAAGAGTATGGCACGGACCATTTGGTTATCATGGGGACTGGATTTTTTAGAAAAAAAAATTTTTGGTCCCCATTTTTGACTAAAAATATTCCATATGGCAAAATTTTACCGTTTTGCTCATTTGCAAATATCGCCATTTTTAGACAAAATGGCGTCAAAATATCAAATACATTGTGAAAAGAAATGAAACATTTTCATGAAGGGTCCGAACATTTTATAAAAATGTCAGTTTTACATGAATAAAATGTACAGTTTACGTTTCACTCCGTCACCACACATTCAAATGAATAAAATATCTTAAAAATTCAAGGTTCCCAGAAGGAAATAATATTTGGAGCGAATTGCATAGTATTGTCTTTGTCAAGATATTTCAAGATGTCGATTTTCTGTGATTTAAAATTGAAATTGTCAAGTAATCTCAAGATGTAAACAACTTGTCATGAAAGAATATGCAAGTCTTTAACAATAATAATTCAGTGATATACCTACTTACATCAACAGAAATGAAATTAAGGTTCCCACGAATGTTAAAAAATGCATGTTTTTGATGAGGACCTTATGAAACTGTCCCCATTTTGTCAACATTTACACAGATTTCACATTTATTTCATGAAATTCGCGCCGGAAACTTTATTTATGCAGGTAAAATTAGAGTCGAATACGGTGAAAAAGATAATATATTCCATATAACGCTGGTAATTGAAAAGTGTATTAAGGCACTTCTCTATGATCACGTGGTATAACTGCCTATGAATATTCATAAATTTGCATAAAAAAGTAACCCTCATTTTGCCATATGTCTCTAACGAGCACCTGGCTTCAAATATAATCTGACTCTCACCCTGTCAATTAGAAAAAAGCATTGCTCAACAAATTTTTCTATCATAGGGTACATGAGAAAAAAATCTTACTTGGGTAAAAATCCAGGCAACCCTAAAAAAAAATAAAATGGTATGTGCCTCAAGGTGACAACTTAACTCTGAAGCATTTTCACATTTAGAAATTAGAAAGGCGTGTCAAACCCAGGAGCGCATATACCAAAACACAGAAAGAATTGGGGCAGACGTTATATTCCCGACTTTGTGCACTCATTTTGAAAATTGAATTGAGGGTTAACGATGCATTAACCTCTGACATATTGAAAAGGTGTACAATGTGCTTTAAGAAAACATATCAGTTTATTTGCTGCAAAATTAGTGTTTATGAAATGAGATTGTGACGATTGGGTTTTTTTTCAAAAGGTAACACAATAGAATGGCGTCGGTCGTTATACGCAAATTTCTAATTGTTGCATCGCTTCATAAAATGTTTTGTACATTGTTGTTTCGAAGAACAAAGAAAGTTACACCCTTTTTTACTGCAACGGCTATCAAAAGATAGCACTTGTTTATTTTCGTATTTTATTTTAAGATCTTTACTTACACCATAAAGCAGCACTTCATTTATTGTTAAAAACAAAATGTTTATCTTTCAAGCTTTAATTTTGTAAACCACAAGGGCAAACTGACTTTGAGTTGTTAATTGGAAAATGACGTGACTGCGAACGGTAATTTAACTATGTCAATGTTAGTCTGTTCCGACATATTGCAATATTGTAAAGTTAACCGTTAAGTGGACAAATGATCGATGCTGACAAAAGCTTTTATAAATTCGGTAAGTAGGCTCTCGGATTTTTTTCTTTTGAGTGCATGAAAATACTGTGAATTGCTATATATTGATGCAATGACAGCCAATTGTTAAAGGAGATGAGACTGGTGCAAGAACTGGACCTGATATTGACAAATTGACAATGTTCGCTTGATATATTGTTCCTTGATTATATCAGTGATAAAAAAGCTATATCGATTTCAATATTTCAATATATACACTTAAACAGAATAAAAAGCCATGATTACATAAGTAACAGGTCAAATATTTATAGTACATCATAATATGCTCAGCAGTAAACAATAAAAGGATATATTATATACGCACATGAGACAAAGTCTCTGGAAATACATGGTAAAACCATCCTTCGTGTATCGACCACCGATTTTTGTTTTTTTTTTTTTTTTTTGTTTTTCTTTTTTTGTTTTTGTTTTGTTTTTTTTCAATTTGTTCTTCATATTGAAGCTAGTCTCTATGACGACTTCAACAATGATCTGTGCTCATACCTCATGATAATTTGAGGACCCAGTCACCTGTTTGAGCTAAGTGCATTGCTAGATATCGAACAACGCTGCATTCTGGTTACTTTCAAGTAAACTTAAAGTCGAATCTCAATTAACTTGGAATTTGGTACCAAATTAAAGCTTATTTAATATCCTTTACAATGAACACAAGTTTAGGTTCTTTACGCCCTTTTTATAATCTTGGTATACAAAAAATGTACCCCTATCCCTGCAAAAAATTGCGAAAATGACGATTTAAGGCTGACAATTCCTTTCAGATAAAGAACCCTCGTCATTTGCTCTAGTTTTTATGCCAAACTTATCAGATGTAATACAATGTTGGAAAATAGAACCATTAAAGTCCATAAAATTTTGATTTTCGGTACAAAATTTTTGAAAAATGGAGTTTTTCGGAATTTTAGATTTTTTCAAAATTTCAACTTTTTGACTTAAGGGTCGTAAAAATCTGAATATATATTCAATAATTGCCGATGCAAAAATAATTAATGATATGTGATAACAAATTGTGTGCAAACATTTTAGTTTCAGACGTATTGTAGGTTCAGAACAACTAAATACCGAGGTTACTGTGAATTTATTTTCTGCATATGCGCATTTCGACAACTTATGTCTCTTCAGTGCAGATAAGATCTAAATGTTTGGAAGACCATATACTCAAAGAACTGATAGAGAACAAATAACCAAATATGATCTAAATTTAAAGCCAAAATTAGCTAAGGACAGAGCTATGCATGCGGGAGATACTCCTTAGTTTTCAACATAATTTAGAATTCAGAAATGTCAAAATCAGCACCCTCTCCCTTAAACTTAAGGGAAAATTTGAAATATTCAGGCTCTAAATGATAAAAGATACTGTTTAATGAGAATGATGCAGAAGATCGACTTGAAATGTTAAGGGTTCCCAATCGTAGGAGACCATTCTTACCCTGTCAGATGATATCTTAATTATTTATTGATTTCACAATACTGGTACTTTAGTTTTGTGGCTTTTTTATTAGTTGTTAAATTAATTAGATACAATAGACCAGAATATTAGTTGAATGATCAAGTGTTTAATTACACAGGGAAAACGGCTGCGTAAGTGAATCACACTTCACAGAGAGATGCAATAGTACATGTAAATTGGTAATGAAGTAGATCACTCTGTTGAGAATGAATTTTAAAAACAGTAAAAATATGTATTTCTTTAAAAAGATAAAACCTCATAACTAGTGTAATGGATGTGACTGATTATGTCCCTTGACGAAATTGGACTTTTGGTGTTTATGAATTTTAGAACATTCGATTTATAATTTAAATCAATGGGACTTATTATAATTGACAGTAAATGTGTTTATTTCATATTTATTTTGTTTAATATTTGATTTTATTCATCTTTTGTCTTTACTTTGAAAATTTAGATTTCTTTCCTTACTTTTCTGAAGTAGTTTTACTTGAGACATATATAGATATGTTCGACTATCATTCTTCAGTAGTGGGTGGAATATTCTTACTCCATATCAAAAAGCAATCTGAATTAGATTGCAGCTCGCATGAAAGCTAGTCTTTCAACCTCGAGCAATTTTTTGGCGCATCTACATATTAAAACCAGTTTGAATTAGACTGCAGCTCGCCTAAAAGCTAGCCTTTCAACCTCGAGTTCCTTTGGCTTTACACATTTTGGCAATATGATTTGGATACTCTCTACATTCTTAAAACACAACGCGAAATATTCTTTTGGCCAAGTTTAAAATGCTTTCTTTTTGTTTCAAAGTTGCTTTTCTATTTGGAATTCATCTTGATTCTTGTTGATGTTGAACTGTTGTACATTTGTAAATAAAGTATTCGAAATGTTTGAATCGTTATGTTCAGCCATATACTGATATCAGGTATCCTGCATACGAATCAGGGGCGAAGTATCTGCCACTACACTGCCCAGGAGGTCAAATCTGGTCGATCACTGACCCCCTCCTGTTACAAAATGGTGCGGTGACCAGGATACCTGTTCCCTCAGTATTGGTTTGAATTTTTGTTTGATCATTGTTATTTTGTGTTCTTGTTGTCATTATTCTTGGTTAAGATGATTAGGTTTGAACAAAAACCTTGTACTTTTGATGGTGTAAGTTGCAATGTTGAAGACTATTTTGTCCAGTTTGAGGCAGTTAGTCGATGGAACAATTGGTCTGTAGCTGACATGGCTTGTCAGTTAGTTATTTGTTTACGCGGAGAAGCACAAACTATTCTACGTTTTCTTACATCTTCTCAGATTGAAAGTTATGATTATTTGAAGAAGTTGCTTTTGCAAAGGTTTAATCCAAAGGAGAGGTTGGCATTCCACAAGTTTCAATTAACAAGTTTTAGTGTAATGTCTGGTGAGCCAATAAGTGAATTTGGACATCGTTTCAAGCTTTTGTGCCAACGTGCACATCCTGATCATTTTCATGATATTCAGTCCTACTTTGTTGACCTATTTTTAAACAAGTTGGACAAGGATATGTTCAGATTTATTCACTTTAAACACCCAAAGATTTTGGATGGCGCTATTCAGTTGGCTATTGAGTATGAATCTTATGTATTGTCAGATTCTGAAGGTAGTGATTCAAAAGTTACAGTTGAAGATCACTGTATTATTAACTGTTTGTCGTCAGGATTTGACAAGATTGTAAAAGTTTTCAAAAACTTAGTTTATAGTAGAAAAGGTAAACCAAAGAAATGTTTTCTTTGTTCGGAAGTTGGACATATAAGAGCCAAATGTCCAAACAAGGTAGTCAAAAGTTGTGATACAGTTGTTACAAGTCTACCTCTAGTTGGAGTAAGGGGCAAGGTTTGTAAAAATGATGTGAAAAAGAAAGTCAAAAAGTGCATATTTTCTAAAGAGAATTTATTACAAGGATGTTCAGTTTGTTCTTGTATTCATTTTGTAAATGAATTGTCAGTCTTGTAAACCTGATTTTATTTAAGTTGGTTAGTTTCTATGAAATGTTTTTATCTGTTTCATCATTTGTATTTTGTTTCATGGTTCCATATAGTTTTTGGAATGATTTGAGTTGAGAGGTTTTGTCATTTGAGCCTGAGTAGCATCTACTCTACTTCTCAATGACACTGTACTTTATTGTAGTTCACCTTGAAGTTTTGTTTGTTGATTTTTGACATTGAGTTTATGCTTTTCTCATAGTGTGTTTATTTTGATATTGGTATATTCAATGTATGTTGAATAGTTTCTTTGATTGATTTGGTTTATTTATTGATAGGATATTTGCTCGTTGATTTGGACTTTTAACTTGTCTGAACAAGTACATATGTTTAGTCTTGTTATGGGTGTCCTGTATTTTGACTTTAATTAGTCATGGCAGAAACCAATAGATGGACAGCCAGATGGTATATGGAGAATTGCCAGTTGATAAGTAAGCAGCTACTGTATCAGAAGCACTTTCTTACTTGTCAAATTACAACGTTGGATTTAGAACCCGAAAACTTAACGTTTCATAAGTTTTCGTGAGATCTACAATGGTGGACGATACCTGGTACAACTCGAACCAGATCATCAGTAGACTTGTTTAGATGAACAACATACTGGTACAACTCGAACCAGATCTTCAGTAGACTTGTTTAGATGAATTATAATTGGTACAACTTGAACCAGATCATCAGTAGACTTGTTTTATCAACCGTTTGGAGATTGAAGAATTAAAATCGAAACCGTCTAAGAAGACAATTTTTCGAAATGGATTCCGTTTGTTTTCCGATAGTGATTTGGACAATACTGTGAACATTCATTCATCGTAAATTGTATATTTATACAGTGTTTAGTTTGCACATCCATATTTTGAACTGTGTTTCACTCAAATGCAACTTCGTCGACATATGCGTTTTAAGGAGGGAGGATTGTAATGGATGTGACTGATTATGTCCCTTGACGAAATTGGACTTTTGGTGTTTATGAATTTTAGAACATTCGATTTATTATTTAAATCAATGGGACTTACTATAATTGACAGTAAATGTGTTTATTTCATATTTATTTTGTTTAATATTTGATTTTATTCATCTTTTGTCTTTACTTTGAAAATTTAGATTTCTTTCCTTACTTTTCTGAAGTAGTTTTACTTGAGACATATATAGATATGTTCGACTATCATTCTTCAGTAGTGGGTGGAGTATTCTTACTCCATATCAAAAAGCAATCTGAATTAGATTGCAGCTCGCATGAAAGCTAGTCTTTCAACCTCGAGCAATTTTTTGGCGCATCTACATATTAAAACCAGTCTGAATTAGACTGCAGCTCGCCTGAAAGCTAGCCTTTCAACCTCGAGTTCCTTTGGCTTTACACATTTTGGCAATATGATTTGGATACTCTCTACATTCTTAAAACACAACGCGAAATATTCTTTTGGCCAAGTTTAAAATGCTTTCTTTTTGTTTCAAAGTTGCTTTTCTATCTGGAATTCATCTTGATTCTTGTTGATGTTGAACTGTTGTACATTTGTAAATAAAGTATTCGAAATGTTTGAATCGTTATGTTCAGCCATATACTGATATCAGGTATCCTGCATACGAATCAGGGGAGAAGTATCTGCCACTACACTGCCCAGGAGGTCAAATCTGGTCGATCACTGACCCCCTCCTGTTACACTAGGAAGTAATTTGGACAGAGGTAATGCTGCACTTAACTATATAATCCGAATTGAATAACAATACCCACATGCAGGGCTATTGCATTTTAGTTCTTTTACGGGTGATACCATCCCCTTGTTTTGAGCTTTTCCTGAAATTGAACACTCCATTTACTTTTGTTACAGTTCAATGTACTCTTGGTCTGAAGTCAGTAACAGTTCCATGTACTCTTGGTCTGACGTCATTTTACTCCATTTTTCAAATTGTCTTGAAAGGTATCACTCCAAAAATCTGAGGAATACGTATTCAATCTTTCAAACATCTGTTGTGTGAAAGTATTGGTTCAGGGATCGACAGAACGACAGTACGTATTCTGTTTCGGAGACCACATGCCATAATTAAGAGTTTTACATATACATTCTTTCACAATTTATGCTGAAAATAGTATTTAAAAAGTATGGCTTTATGATGCTTTGATATAAACCACGAACGATCACCAATGTCAATCGCAGTAATTCAATGAGCGTGCGAATGGAGAAAGATAAATTAACGGCTATATTTCAACCTTGTGTTCCCGAGAATCCAATATCACCCAGAGGGATACGGTATCTGATACAGATTTTGTCATGTATTATACGCTTTACCATACATTTCAACAACTGAAAATGTCCTTGTTTTTTTTTGCAACGTGTATGACAAAATCTATTAATGTTTCCTCACCTAAAAACTGGGTTTTTTTTACAAATATAATATTCAGTCAATGGATAAAAGTATTCGGGAATATACAGTTTTCTTACTGTGCATTTTGTTTTAAATTGTAGCTGTAGATCGGCATTTCTTGATGGAAATTTATATGAAAAGATACAAAATGACATCCGTTTTCGACGTTTTTGAGTCGAATATTATATTCTTTAGATTTAATCATAAAATGAAGAATTAATTATTCCCTATATATCATATATTCAACACTTATGTAATACTATCTAAATATATGATAAATTGGTTTTTGAATATGTATGGTTATAAATGCTCTCGCATATGTCAGATACAAAACAAAAGTAACAATAGAATTACCCCGTAGCAGCTATTACTTGACTCCTTTTACCGCACTCGTAACATTCGCACAGATAAATTATCCGTGAAAAAGTCGATCCCAGACAGTTCTATTGGGAACTCTTGCCTTCTATTGCTTCGTTTATTAGTAAACGGGCCAGCTGCTATATGGTGTTTGGTGAGGTACTCTCAAACTGACATCCGATAATTCAATTATTTGTTTATGAAAGACAGCGTCAATAAATGAATTTCGATGGATTCCGCCCCACTCCCCCCAAAAATAACAAGAGCTGGCGCCAAATGGCAGCCTGATATACCCCCGCTCATTGAACCCTGAATCAATGTGGAAAGTGCAAATTTAATTGTATAGGGGCACAATACAGGTAAGGACAAAATACAAGTATAAACACAATGGTATAATGAATAACAATGATGTCTCGGCAAACAAGAAGTGCTTATGACTTAACCTAGAAATCGGAATACACGATAAATTGGACCATAAGGAAGCTCTGTACAAAACAACAATTGAATCCCACTTACAGATTCAGAAAAAATTGTGACAAAATATTCAATATATTGTACACCAATGAAATACAATGACGTCTCGGCAAACAGGAAGTGCATACGGCGTAACCTTGAAATCCGAATACACGATAGATTGGATCATAAGGAAGCTCTGTAGAAAACAACAATTGAATTCTACTTACAGTTTCAGAAAAAAATTTGACGAAAAATTCCATATATTGTACAACAATGAAAAACTATTACGTCTCGGCATGGCGTAACCTTGAAATCCAAATACACAATAAATTGGGCCATAAGGAAGCTCTGTGCATAACAACAATGGAATCCCTCTTACGGTTTCAGAAAAAATTGTGACGAAAAATTCCAAATTCCATATATTGTACAACAATGAGAAACAATGATGTCTCGGCAAACAGGAAGTGCGTACGGCATAACCTTGAAATCCGAATACACGATAGATTGGGCCATAAGACATGTCTGTACAAAACAACATTTTAATCCCACTTACAGTTTCAGAAAAAATTGTGACGAAAAATTCCGTATATTGTACAACAATGAAAAACTATGATGTCTTGGCAAACAGGAAGTGCTTATGACTTAACCCTGAAATCAAAATACACGATAAATTAGACCATAAGGAAGCTCTGTACAAAACAACAATTGAATCCCACTTACAGTTTCAGAAAAAATTGTGACGAAAAATTCCATATATTGTACAACAATGAAAAACAATGACGTCTCGGCAAACAGGAAGTGCTTATGGCGTAACCTTGAAATCCGAATACACGATAGATTAGACCATAAGGAAGCTCTGTGCATAACAACAATTGAATCCCTCTTACAGTTTCAGAAAAAATTGTGACGAAATATTCCATATTCTGTACAACAATAAAAAAAAACAATGAAGTCTCGGCAAACAGGAAGTACTTATGCGGTAACCTTGAAATCTGTATATACACATTGGACCATCATGAGACAGCTTTTGACAAAATATGATTTCATTATGTAAAGTTGTTGCTGAGAAAAGTGTGGTTACGGACGGACGAACGAACAAACGAACGAACACAGGTAAACCAGTATACCCCCACTACTATGTAGCGGGGGTATAAAAATAAAAAAAAACCTTCAATATGCCTTTCATTTGTAATACTTTATGAACCAGTGTATTTATGTTTGACGTCAACATTTCATGTACATGTAATTTATCATCTCAGCACTGATAAATCGGAAACATTACGGTAACATCAGAAAAAACATGCAAGAATTTAATTCTTTCAAAAAAAATCGAGTGATTTCAAAGACTGGCGACAGGTGTATTTGTTTTGATATGTATTTAAAAAGGCTTGCCATGAGAATAATGAATGACATTTCACAGCAGCTACTTTGATAATCATGAAAACTGAATATAAATAATGTCATGCAGAATTTTTTTTGCAAACTTTACATTATTTTTTCAATACGATAAGGATTCAAAATGGCCATGCTTTTTTTTTAACTTAAAAGAATTCATCAAATATCTGTTTAAAACAACGGCAGTAGAATACCGAAGGAACAAGGGAAGCGATGACTACAAAAATCGAAGTCCAAAGACATGGCAAAAACGGTAACAGATAAAAACAATGACAAAACAAGGACGTGAGACAGCTACAATGCACGGAAATAAAAAGATAACATTAAGAACTAAGGCACTCATAGTGTGAACTCCCATGAAAACCGGGAGTGACATCAGGTGCTCCGGAAGGGTAAGCATGTTAAGTGTGTAAGCAGAACAACGGCAGTAGATTGGTTACAGTTTAGCCAGTTGGCTATCATGTTGAACCTGCGATATTAATAGAGAATTGATTTGGAGGGAACGATGGCGTAGATCTCAAATTCTTATAGAGATACCTAATTTCGAAATTACTGTATGCTGATATCAGTTGTTTGTACTTTGAATTCGAGAATATTCAAACTAAAAGGGTTTTTTCGTTTTCATGGCTAATTGTACACTCAGCACTTGTGAATAATTTTAAAATTACATGTAGTTACAAAAATGTATATTTATTATAAAAAACTTATTCATTATTGTGTGTTAACTTTTAGTTAATCCTAGTCGAACTGCAATGAAGATGAAAATAAATTTCCATGAAGATACATGTACATTTCCATAGGGTACATGAACTTTTCTGAAATCTGTCATAGAAGAAGTGAATAAAATGTGTTAGATCGGTTAAGTTAATTTACTTGAATTACATCTAATATCTTAAAGAATAAATTTAACCAAAGAAACCCTAGCCATTTTCTATTTTTTGCTTATATATACAAGTATATATATTATTCTTCCGTGACATACGAGCGAGCATGCAGCAGAGCATACTAATCCTTCCAGAACACCTGATGTTAATCTCTATTTCAGTGGGGTTCGCTGCTAGTGCGATATTTCTGTTGGATTATTGTTCATTTTTTTCCCGTGTTGTATATTTGTCGGTGGTCCTCTGTATTGTTATGCTTTTGCTTTGTTATGCATTTGAAAAATAAAGGAAATGGGGTAAATGTCAAGGAGACAATATCCCATCCCCAGGTAAAAACTACCCAAAACAAAGCATCTAGGGGTCACCGTAAGGTCTTTAACACAGTGAGGAACCTCACACCATATAGCAAGCCATAAATGGCCCTAAAAAGTAAAAAAGTGAATAAATCAATCGAGCAAACCACATCCAATTACCCGAATAACAATAAACTAAAATTTTATAAGAAGACAAGGACAAGCAAATGACCAACACATTCCTGACTTGGGACAGGCGCAAAAATTGCGATAGGGTTAAACTCGTTTTGTTGGATCCAAACCCTCCCCTATGTGTGGTGAATGGCTAAAAAATAAATACACACAAAGACTCGCAGCAAAAATAAAACTAGAAAAAAGTCCAACTCAAGACGAGTACCTTAACAATGAAGTACATAAAACATGAGGCCAATACACAAAGGTACTGTCCTGACAAATGCTCGCATTTACAAACCGTCAAAATTCAGTATGGACAATGCATGGACGAGTTAACTGACCTGCGCAAACATGACCTTGGAAATTCCTACTTCAAGCAAACATCGTACGTCACGATTTAAATAACTACTCAGAGACGTCACTATCCTATCAAATCATGTTAAAACACGCACACCTCCCGGTTTAGAAATAGAAAACAAAGAAACGTGTACTACAGTAAACAAACAAATGATCGATAAAAAATGCATTTGCTTTGTGGGATGTAGTTGATAGCAAGGAAAATATATAAATCTACTTATTTAATAATAAAGCACAGTACTCCCTCATGAGGAGTAGATGTCATGAGTATACATGATACAAAATTAATCTTTACCTTTATTTGTAATTAAGAAACGGGTATCCCAACGTCATCTTAATAATATTTGTTTTTAGGTTACTAATTTTGTTATGTGATTTCAGGTTTAATTCATATTGTTAAATTTGTATTCGGCGAAAGGCGTTTTTTTTTTGAATTTTGCATATATCTGAGAAGAATTCTGCCTCTATGGTAAAATTATTACCTATTTATCGTTTATCTTTTCTATTTGGACTTTTATTTTTTTTAATTCTTGCTGTTGACCTAGACTGGGCAACAGAAAAAATAACAAAAAATAAAATAAATGTCCAAATAGAAAAGATAAACGATAAATAGGTAATACTTTTACCATAGAGGCAGAAGAATTCGGCCTAGGCCAGGAACTATGCATTGTATTATATACCTGTTGCGGCATATAATTTAGGGGACGACCATTTTAATTTTCATGGGGATGCTTGGGCGATTTTGCCCAGAAAATTTATTTATTTTCATGAAAATCTCGAACAAATTATTTATTTTTACCAGATGTCACATTAAAATATTTCCATTTGCAATTATAAAAAATATTCTTCGAATTAAAATTATATTATTTATTTTCATGAAAATTAGGATAAGAATATTTATTTTCACTGGCACCAAGATTAGATTATTTATTTACAAAAATTGCCCAAGCCCCTCCCCCCGAAAATCAAATGGTCATCCCTTTAACTTGTAGACTGAATATAATTCATGTTGATATAAATGCCACTAATATTTCTCGCATTTTGCGTTCACGTACATTTGAAGGAAGGAATTAAGGACACTTTCTGTGTCTGTTTTAGATCTATTGCGACATTTAAAAAAATTGTAAGAATCCTGTAAATTAATCCATTTTGATACGTAAATATCGCGATTTGTAAGTATTGATCAATGATTGATTTCGAATGCTATACTCACGTACTTGCTTAAAAGAAATAGTAAAATTTGATTTAATTTATATATAGATATATGTACTTTGAATTGGGATTTCCCCCTTTTGTGCACGTGCATCAGTTGGACATTACGTATTATTTCTCTTTAGTGATTGGTTCATCGTATTTGACGTTGTTCTGTAGATTCACCTTCAAAATGCTTGCGCAGGTCATTTTATTGTGATTGGTTTATGAAAATGCTGACGTACAATGTTTATGTATCTGCCGAATGATCTTTGTCCATACTGATTTTTGACGGCTTGTACTGACATCTAGCAGCTAAGGCCATAATTTCCGTTGACTATGATATCAATCTTTCTTGCATATGAAACTTCAATTGATATACTTCTGTAAAACCAATGAATCAAATAAGAAATGTCATGTATGCCAAAAGCCAAACGTACAAAAACATCAAAACTCCATTCATGCCAGGCCGAAACCTACAGACGTT
Organism: Modiolus philippinarum; assembly: GCA_002080025.1. Classification (NCBI taxonomy): domain Eukaryota; kingdom Metazoa; phylum Mollusca; class Bivalvia; order Mytilida; family Modiolidae; genus Modiolus; species Modiolus philippinarum. The sequence goes on from MJUU01028538.1 coordinate 21,776, forward strand.
GAAAGCCAAAACATAAAAAAACAAAACAAAATTACTAAGAACCTATCTATTCTCCCGGAAGACTCTCTAAAAACTATCTACCAAATAAAACTTAAATTTTAGGTTCGCGCTAACTCAAGTAATAAACATCGTTGCACTTTGTGATGAATCTAGCACTCACACCAGCTGAACCTAGATTAAAAATTTTCCATTGGAAAAAAGGTAAAGGTAAAGGTAAGTTTTATTTAGCGTCGGTGAACACAACTCAACAATTAACTTTAGCTCTATACGAGCTTTTTAACCGACGGCGAGATTTTTCGACCTGTTAGCACTGATGCCGTTCTCGCATGGTCACCAGGTTTTGTGAGGGAGGAAAGCCCGATATTTCATTGTGGAAAATCGGTGAAACCCTCGAGGTAGGGTAGGTATCTGGAACCAATGACACGTGTGAGGATCGAACCCTCATAGCGGTGTCAGGCCTCATGATCTAAAGTCAAGCGCCTTAACCACTCGGCCACCCTGCTCCCACGACATCGACAGAAACAACAATGAACAATTTTATTATATTATAGATATATTGACTTATTAAGAAAATTTGGTTCTACATGCAGGGCTCTTTTACACCAGGGCATTTCACATCCAAACTTCTATGGAAATATCATTTACAAAGCGCATAAATTCAAAAATTGTCCTTCCAAACTTATTAATCCGTTGAACAAACTTATTCATAAAGGATATAAATACAGCATTGTTGTTAAATCTTTACTTCTGGTTTTTGTTGGCAAAAATATTGATCATCTCCTAAATGTTTTACACCATAACTAAATTTAAACATTTTTTTCATATTGGGAGTATTTGGCATTGCACAATATCATGTTCTTCTTTCATAATTGATGATGTTGTTATACCAAATCTATTTAGAAGTATTTCAATTGAAATTTCATATGTAAGAAGGCTTGATATCATAGTCAACGGAAATTTTGTCCTTAGCTAGCTGTCACTAACTGCGAGCATTTGTCCGGACAGTACCTGTGTGTATTGTCTTCATGTTTTATGTACTTCATTGTAAGGATACTCGTCTTGATAAGTTGGACTTTTTTCTAGTTTGATTTTTACTGTGAGTTTTTTTGTGTATTTATTTTTAGCCATTCACCACACATAGGGGGAGGGTTTGGATCCAGGAAAACGAGTTTAACCCCACCGCAATTTTTGCGCCTGTCCCAAGTCAGGAATATGTTGGTCATTGGCTTGTCCTTGTCTTCTTATAAAATTTTAGTTTCTTGATATTTGGGTTATTGGATGTGGTTTGTTTCCATTGATTTATTCACCTTTTTACCTTTTTGGGCCATTAAGGGCTTACTATATGGTGTGAGGTTCCTCACTGTGTTAAAGACCATATGGTGACCCCCTAGATGTTTTGTTTTTTGTCGTTTTAACCTGGATATGGGATGTGGTCTCCTTGACATTTACCCCATTTCCTTTCTTTTTCATAACTATTATCCCGGCACCTGAATAGGTTTTCAGGGGCTTTGGCTACAGAGCTGCCGGGCGCGTCCCCAGGTGGTGGATAGGGGAATGCCCTGTCTTTGCGGGGTAGTCAGGTCATAATACGGAAAGCCTGACCGCGAACCATTGTAGCCAAACTGTGTGTAGAAACGCCACGCTCCATGCAGTATAAAGACCCCTTCTATATTTCTCTAAAGAGAGCAGACGCACTGGGTGTCGTATAGAAGGCTAAATTTCCTGCCCCTACCCATTTCTCCCCTTTTCCAGTGGCAATCAAAAGTCGTTGCCCCGGTTGTCCCTTCCACCTTTATTTCTTTCTTCTTTTACTTACAATTTGTTTTGAATTGATTAACTTGTTCTCGTTCTGATATAGCTGAAATATTGCTCATTGGACGTTAAACTCTAACTAATCAATCAATCATAACTATTATCTACAGTTAGTGCCCTGCAGATGGGAAAGAGCCAGAGTTACCAGAATCCCACTCCATTCCCGTGTGAACCTAGAGAATAAATACATGTTTCCATATCTGCATCCATACATTTTCATTCAAAGAATCAAACTGATCACGTAAGTTATCAAACAGATCACGTAAGTTTTGTCAGTGCAAAAGTAACGCGAAACATGCATAAATCAATTATGAGGCTTTCCTATACAAATAATTCCAAATTGTAATAATTTCTAGTTCTAAATATCGCCATTTTAACAGCTTATAGATCTTCAGTACAAATAATTAATAAAATTGAGAATAGGGTCTGTAAGTCTCGTCATGTGACTCACGAGAATCAACGATAAACAGGCAATTCGAAAACGTTTCCCGCCAAAACATGACGTCAGAGTATTGTGACGTTCAAATTTTTGTTTAAAACGTCATATATCTTTGTTTAAAATGTAACTTCCGGGTACAATTTTTGATCCCGGAATCTCCAAAATTTTACGAGACTTACATGCCCTATATGTTTTGTAAATCAAGAGTCATAACCGACCTGACAAAGCTGACTTTTCATTGGCAATGGTACATGTACGGGAGCCATGCGTGAGGCACTTTGCTTTTGTCCTTCCGGGGCATCCAATGATACCTTAAGTGTGAGTAAGGGTGGCGTTCTTGTTTATTTTTGCTTATCTGTTTTGTCTTTGTAAGGTTTTATTGATTTGCGTAAGATCTGAATTGCTGTGTTGCTTGGATGTTTAATTTAAGAATGTGTTTTCTCTCTTTCGGACTAAGTACTCGTTTGCAAATGAATTCATAAGACCAAATATCAAAATATATAAAAAAAATGTCCCCTGAGTCTAAATGTAACGTCAGTATTATCTACGAACGGGGCTTTGTAGAAATACGATGGTCCTTTATTAGATGACGTTTCTTTAAACAATCTTTTTTCTTACAGTGCATTTGTGAAAATCCGAAGCCCTTATATTTGCATGTCTTTAAATAAACTGACTGGCCTTTAAGGGAGGAATAAAGAATCCCGTTTCGTTTATTATCCCTTTTTGCCATTTTTTGTATAGTTAAATACCGGATTTACCTCTCAATGAAGATGCCAACTTTGACAACTTTGACTCGTCAATACAGATTAAAATACAGTTGAATACCGAAGAAACCAAGGATGTGATAATTACAAAAATCAACATCCATAGACATTACAAAAACGAGAACACAGCCACAAAGCACAGAAATAAAAAACCGGCATTTATAACAAGGCACTTGTAGTGTGGACTCCCATGAAAACCGGGATGACATCAGATACCCCGGAAGGGTAAGAATTTTATGCTCCGCTAGCAGCAACCGTCACACTATCGGTGAGTCAATTCAGGGTTTAGTGAAATCTGTGAAGACGTGAAATCCGAATTGAAACATTTATAAAAGCGAGTAGCCAGCAAATAACTAATAGTTAGAAATACAGCGAAAATCAAAATTAGCTGAATGGTACCACTTCTTAAGGTAGTAGGCCTAAGTTAAGGGAGATAACTCTTTAAATCAGCAAGGTGTTTGAAACATGCAGCTTCATTGGTGCTTTTAAAGCATTTATGAGAAAGAGAATCAAAATGATCTGTGTTACTAAGAAGCTTACCATATATTTATGAAAATGATTAAAACAAACATACAAGTGATTTTTAAGAGTTATTTCCCTTCCCCTAGGTCTACTACCTTAATGGGATACCTCTCAATTTTTCTCATACATGCTTAAAGCTTTTCATTCTTGTTTTGCATCGGTGCATGTATCTTAATGTAGAAAAATAAAGACAAACTGCAAATTGTTAAAATATTTTCTAACCAAGTGCAAATAATACGAAAGATCTGTTAAACACGGAAATGTTTAAATTAAACCAGAGGGAACTGAATTGTGAAAAGGTGAATTGAGTTCCATTATGCGTTTAACGTTGTTAAATTAAATTAAAGAAAATGAATATTGGTTGCATAACATCTGTATATTGCAATATTTGTGATTTAATGAAGTTTGTGATTTAATGAAGTTTGGGATAACTGTAATGTTTTTTTTTTCTTTTCATTTATGAGAGTCAATACGGGAGGCAAATTTGAAATCGCATATCGACGCATGTCTAACCATTATAATTGTATTAAATGCGATAGAAAATTTATTAATAGTTTCGTATATTTAATATGTTTCTTCTGTCTGAGTAATTATGTTCTCGCTCATGAAATTATGTATCGTGTGTATACAGTTTGTCTATGTCAAATGTGTCGTTCATGTTCATATAACATTGGGTACCATACCATGGCAAGGAAGACTGAACCAATAAGTCGAATAAAGAACGCTTCAATATTTCTCATACAAGAGTGGATTCAATGGGTGTCTAATAGAAGGCTAAATTTCCTGCCCCTACCAATTTCCTTCATTTTCCAATGGCAATCAAAAGTCGTTGCCCCAGTTGATCCTAACTAATCAATCACAGTCCTTATACACAGATTCCCCAAAACGAATACATTACTAGCGGGGATAGCCACTATAATAGCCTGAGAGCACATTACAAATAGTTTTGATTTATCATTAAAATAAAGGGCAACGCCGAGCGCAGCATGATCCGATCGCAGCATGTCGACCACTGAAAGTTGAACAAGAGTAATTTAAAGTGAATGCGGACACAATAACGAGCTTGACACAGTAATTAGCTGGACACAAACTGGGGACATAAAATTAGCCCTTTTGGTCCCTTAATGCTCGAAAACATTAAAAGTTAAGCCAAATGTTTTGATGTACAACTGAAACCTTACATCAATAGGAATCAAAAGATAAAATCCAATTGAAATTCGATAAAAAATAAAGATTTAACATATTTTGAAAAATTGCAATTTTGGCCTCTGTGACCCCTTATAACTTGGAAACGGTAAGAGCTACAATAAATCTTTTGTCATACTACTGTAAGCTCATAACAAGAGGAATCCAAAGAAAAAATCCCATCATAATCCGATGAAAATTCAAAATTTCAGGTAATTTACATATTTATCATCAAGGATTACGTTTTGATTTATCAATAAAAATGGGTATCATCAAGGATTACATTTCGAGATAAATTTGGCCGATCATTTACATGCAATTTTGCGCCATTTCTACATGCCAGCTAATTTACCAACCATGCTGTCTGTCAGGTTACCAAAACTATCCACTAATAACCTTCAGCAAGCTTTAATTCGACTTTTTATCCCCGCACTTTTCTAAAGAAAATGCGGGGATATTGTTTTGGACCCTCCGTCCGTCCGTCTGTCCGTTAGATGAACCTTGTCAGTGGAACTCCTTCCTCATTTTCGGATTTATGGATTTAATTTTGTTATAAAATTGTTGCATATAGTCTGCAGATGCGCAGTTAGCTTACGGATTTTTGATATTGGTCTTGGTGCAAACAAGAGGCCCAAGATGCCGATTAAGACGTATGTTAGCTTGTTAGTGGAACTCCTCCTGCATTTTTTAATTTATGGATTTAATTTTGAAATAGAACTGTTGCATACAGTCTGGAGATGTGCAATAAGCTTTCGAATTTTTCATATTGGTCATAGTCCAAACAAGAGGCCCAAAGGTGTCTATCTTGACACGTGAGCTTTTCAGTGGTACTAATCTTATGAATTTAATTTTGTATAGAATTGTTGCATATAGTCTGCAGATGTGTAATAAGCTTTCAGATTATTGGTCTTGGTGCAAACATGAGGCCCGAGTTGTCAATCTTCCAACATTTAAGCTTGTCATTGGAACTCCTCCTACATCTATGGATTTATGGATTTATTTTTGTAATAATGTTGTTGCAAATAGTCTGTAGATGCACAATAAGTTTTTGGATTTTAATATTGGTCTTCGTGCAAACAAGAGGCCCCAAGGTGTCGATTTTGACACATGTGAGCTTGTCAGTGGAACTGTGTATTCTGTGTCAAACAGGGAAGTGCGGGGATGGCCATCATTTCTCATGACACCACTTTTAGTTATTGATTTGTTTCACACATTACGTTTTATTTTAAAAAGTAATAAAATACAAATTAAATAATCATATCATCACAACAGTCACATCTAATAAATCGGACAGTAAACATACAAAAATTATTGATGCACTCCTCAACAGCATTTGGGGCTCTGAAAAGGGTATTTGAGACCTTACGGTAAGTATGTATTAGGCACAGTTTTCTCCGCGACCGCTTTAATAATCAAGGATTCAAAAAAATTCCGTCTCATACGATCAGTCGGAAAATTCTTTAATAGATATCAGTCCCTTGTGGAAAACGTTTTGGATCGAACTGTGATTCATGATTCATTTTTACTTGGTAGATGCACTGTGATGAACATAGCAGTTGTCTTTGAGTTACCGTACACTTTACCGCAAATTGAGGGTAAGATTGTTTGGCTCTCCTGAAACCAGTTAAACCCGCAATTTCTCTTAAAATGTCTGTATTTAATCGGGACCATTGCCGTTGACAATTTGTCCTGTGGTTTTACACCTGCTTGTCCTTTGCTTTTTGAATATTGGCAAATTCTGTTCGACGGTAATTTTGTTTTTATCCTCATTTGAAGTAATGTCAATTTACCATTTATCAGCAAGCCCATTAGAGTGGGCCTAATACAAATGTGAACAAAACATTTAATCATGTATTGATTTCTTGTCTTCCAATACAACGGCAGTAGAAATTCGAAGGAACAAAGCACACGATTACATAAATCAAAGTCCAGAGACAAGGCAAAATCAAGAACACCAGAAGACGGAAGACCAAAGACACTAAATGCCCACAAAACACACAACCACTATATATACAACACAAAAAACTAAAGCACTAACCATGTGAACTCTTAAAAAAACAGAGTGACATCAGGTGCTCCGGAGGTGTAAGCATGTCCTTCTCTGTATACAGCACCCGTCACACTGTCAAATGAAATGATTTTCATCTGCAACTAGAATTACTGTGGTCCGCTGGGCCACAAATGAATACCCCCGCTTCCAAAGTGTAATACAATTCATAAACAGTTGTCCAGACCAAACTTAAAATCAAGCCAAAAAACAGGAAGTGGTAATACAGCAAACCTGACATTACAACTCATCAAAACCAAGCTTCAGACCAAATATGAAACCAACCCTACCAATGGAAGCTGAGAAAACAATGATGAAAATTTCTCCTTCCTATTTAGTTACTGTTAAACATCAAAGAATCGGCAAACAGGAAGTGCATACACAACATACCTGTAAATGGCTTACACATTACAACTCTAGTCCAAATTTGAAATCATTCCCACATATAGAAGCCAAATAAACTGTGACGAAAATTCTCATCCATAGTGTGTTATAGTAAAACTTCAACATATCAGCAAACAGGAAGTACAAAAATGACAGACCTGAAAATAGCTTATATGTTACAACTCATCATAATCAAGCTCCTGACCAAATATCAAATCATTCGAACATATACAAGCTGAGAAAACTGTGACGAAAATTTCTCATCCACAGTGTGTTATAGTAAAACTTCAACATATCAGCAAACAGGAAGTAGAAACACGGCAGACGGGTAAGTAGCTTACACGCTACAACTGATCTTAATCAAGCTTCTGACTAAATATGGAATCATTCCAACATATACAAGCTGAGAAAACTGTGACCAAAATTTCTCATCCATAGTGTTATAGTAAAACTTCAACTTATCGGCAAACAGGAAGAAGCAATATGACAGACATGAAAATATCTTACACATTACAACTTATCATAACCAAGGTCCTGACCAAATATGAAATCATTCCAACATATACAAGCTGAGAAAACTGTGGCCAAAATTTCTCAACCATAGCGTGTTATAGTAAAACTTCAACGTATCGGCAAACAGGAAGTAGCAATATGACAGACCCGAAAATAGCTTACACGTTACAACTCATCATAACCAAGGTCTTGACCAAATATGGAATAATTCAAACAAATACAAGCTGAGAAAACCGGGACGAAAATTTTTCATCCATAGTGTGTTATAGTAAAACTTCAACGTAACGGCAAACAGGAAGTAGCTACACGATTGACCAGAAAATAGCTTACACGTTACAACTCATCATAACCAAGCTTTTGACCAAATATGAAATCATTCCAACATATACAAGCTGAGACCAAAAATGTGTGACGGACGGACGGACACGGCTATCACTATATACCCTCCGCTTTTTCAAAGCGAAGGTATAATAAAGGTATGTAAGTTTTCAAAATGGCCATTTGCAAAAACAAAATATCAATTTCGATATTTTTTGTAGTAAAAAAAGTACATTTCCAACTGGACTGGTAATTTAAGGGCTGAACTGTTCCGGAAAACGGGTAAATGTCCTAAAAATAAAGCGAATGGAAAAACAGATGGACAAAAATGAATAACGCACTGTTCAACGATTTGGGAAATGATATAACTCATGTATATATAAGAAAAATCCCAAAATAGTTGAATGGCTTCAATTGCTGAAAATAGCTTACATGTTACAACTCTTCATAATCAAGCTCCTGACCAAATATGAAATCATTCCAACATATACAAGCTGAAAAACTGTGACGAAAATTTCTCATCCATAGTGTGTTATAGTAAAACTTCAACATATCAGCAAACAGGAAGTAGCAATACGGCAGACGGGTAAATAGCTTACACGCTACAACTGATCATAATTAAGCTTCTGACCAAATATGGAATCATTCCAACATATACAAGCTGAGAAAACTGTGACCAAAATTTCTCATCCATAGTGTTATAGTAAAACTTCAACGTATCGGCAAACAGTGAGAAACATGACAGACATAAAAATAGCTTACACATTACAACTATATATAACCAAGCTTCTGGCCAAATATGGAATCATTCCAACATATACAAGCTGAGAAAACTGTGACGAAAATTTCTCATCCATAGTGTTATAGTAAAACTTCAACGTAACGGCAAACAGGAAGCAGCATCACGATGGACCCGAAAATAGCTTACACATTACAACTCATCATAACCAAGCTTCTGGCCAAATATGGAATCATTCCAACAAATACAAGCTGAAAAAACTGTGACGAAAATTTCTCATCCATAGAGTGTTATAGTAAAACTTCAACGTATCGGCAAACAGGAAGTAGCAACACGACAGACCAGAAAATGGCTTACACATTACAACTCATCATAACCAAGCTTCTGACCAAATATGAAATCATTCCAACATATACAAGCTGAGACCAAAAATGTGTGACGGACGGACGGACAGACGGATTGACGGACACGGCTATCACTATATACCCTCCGCTTTTTCAAAGCGAGGGTATAATAAAGGTATGTAAGTTTTCAAAATGGTCATTTGCAAAAAAAAAAAACCATCAATTTCGATATTTTTTTGTAGTAAAACGGAAAACGGGTAAATGTCCTAAAAATAAAGCGAATGGAAAAACAGATGGACAAAGTGGAATGACGCACTGTTCAACGATTTGGGAAATGATATAACTCATGTATATATAAGAAAAATCCCCAAATAGTTGAATGGCTTCAATTTATTGGATTGCGTTGCAATATATTAATTGAGTAACATCATGAAGCAATAGTTTACTTAAAAGATCTTGCAAGAAGGTTTTGAATTTTATAAATTGTTTAATTGAATTTTACACTGCATTTAGCATTTTCTTTGCGGTAATACCGACGGGCCACTGATTGTATAGGTGTCAATTTTCTTCCCAAATCACTGAAACTTTGTTAAAATTATATGCATTGGTTTGTGCAATCGTGTCTGTTTTTTCATCCTTGCGGATATTCTATCAGTAAAACAATTAAATTGATACCGCACTGTCTGACAGTTATCAACGAACAGGAAATTGCAGATAGGAGTTAACAATAGTAACATGTTAGATACAGTTGATACACTTTGTAACTTTACGTAACATTTTGATCCATTAAGCATTGTACTATTCTATGTAATCTACAAAGCATAGAATTTAAAGTTCTAGTGAAATACGAACCAATAAAAAATGTAAACAAGTGTCTTAATTACCTCAACGTTTGATTTTTTGTTTCAAATACAACGGAAAATTAACATTCTGCAGGTGAAAAATTCAAACCAAATCTTAGGTAACGGTTGGAAATATATAGTTATTAAAATTTGTTAAAAATAAATACAATGGTTAGCAAAATGGTTACATTGTTTTCTTCTTCTTGAGGCGCTATTGAGCATTGATAAAATGATATTTTGACTTTCCTAGCTCTAAAATCTAGATTAAAAAAAAATTATAGATAATAGATTATAAATCTTGCATAGCGCTGTCCCAATTCGTAATTTGTCCTTTGTTAGCTTTTACAAATATTTCGTTTCGGTATATGGAGTTCCAAATGTTTTGATTTTATCAGCACTGAAGAAATGCGCATATGCAGAATCTAAATTAACGATAATTTGTTATTTAAAAAGGTCAAAATATCCTTTATAGGCCTTGCTACCCCTGTTTCTACAGAAAAATTTCCTCCA
>MJUU01028538.1:39748-52084 GCA_002080025.1 Modiolus philippinarum
AAAAAAAAACAACAATTAACAAAATAAAAAAATACATACACACAAATCAACAAAAATATACAAAAAAAAAAGAAACAAACAACAATTAAATACAATAAAATTTTACAGAGCTGATCCAACATACTTAATTAGATTTGAACATTCTATTTTTCTGCATTGCTTAAATTATATTGTATCATATTCTAGCCATTCGTTAGCTTAAAGGTATTCTAACAGGCGAGAAAGCGAATTTCTCTAATGATAAAAAAAAATTATATTCATTCTGCTTCGTATGGAAATCTCCGTATTTGATTGGTTACGAGTATTTCCGATCATTTCCGTCACTGTGTTTTATCAGTCTGCAAAACTTGACCAGAACCGCACTCCTTAACGAAAGAAGTAAACAAAGACGGCGGAGCAGTCTAGACAAGGAAATGGTGCATCATCTACGATTTTCATTAGCGTAAGGTTATCTTGCGTGAAGACTGACATTCCATTTACGGAATGTTATTATAAGTGTTGAATGGAACATTTTGTATTTTTATTGTCGTAAAAAGCGTGGATCGTAGCACATTTTTCACATAAAGCGCTAAGGCGCTTCCTTCAAAATGTGTTATGATCCACGGCTTTACACTCCAATAAAACTACAAAATATTGCTTGCATTCAATTCTTTAATAAAAAGCGGCATACAGACATTCGTTTGTATATTTGTAAAACACAATGCGCAGATTACAAGTACTATAAATAGTGTCAGTCCACCAATTCAACCAATCGGACTTAGGAAGAAAAGTAAAAGTAGAACTCAAAAATTATACATTTGAAGCACATTTAGGAGTTTTCTGGTTTACTTTCACTGTAAAATTTTTTTTTATTTTTTTTTTTTATTTTTTTATTTTTTTTTTTGTTTTTTTGCTGTGATCATGATTATTTCAAGAATGGGTTTTCGCGACATTCGGAACTCTGTTGGAAAGTTTCATTCTGATATTTATAGAGAAAATATGTACCTTTCGGAAAAGTTCCACTTTTGTAAAGATATATTGTCCAGGCAGATTTAACGGGAACTTTGTTAAAAATGTAAAAGAAATGAATGTATTTTACCTAAATACAGAATAAGAATGAAAAATATAAGAAGATAAAACTTTACATACAAACTACACCAGTCAAAGTCCTCATGAACAATAACTACTTTTTATTTTGTTTATTTTTCAGAAAATTACAATAATAATCGGAATGTGAAAATTGTTCTGATTATCGTCATCGTTGTGTTAGTTGTCTATGGATTTCAAGGTATAAGCCAAATAGATTGGAAAGTCACAAAATCTTCTCGTCCTAAGTTTAAGGTGAAAACTCCCGAGAGACTACATCTAATTAACCGTCAAAATAAGATATGTCCTATGTTTCTTTGTGGTTCGTGTGGAATTTGAAACCATATATTCCAGTTTGTCTCAGCGTTAGGAATATCGCTTCACTTGAAGATGAAGTTGGTAATAGCAGAACATGACATTTTTAATAGAATCTTTAAAATAGACGGTTTGAATAGTAACATTGAAATTCACAAGAATAGGAGGGTATGTTCTAATATGACACAAGTATTAGAGAGGTATGGATGCTGTACGTATGACAAACAATTCAGACGTCTAAACACATCAAGAGACTATAGGATAGGAGCGTATTTACATTCTTGGAAATATTTTAGTGGATATGAATCAGAAATAAGAAAACATTTAATATTCAGAGACGGCATTCAAGAAGTGGTTAACAAAACATTAGAGAGATATTTGCTCAAGCATAACTTGACACCAAATTGTAAATTTGTTGGCGTTCATGTACGTCGTGGAGACATGGCGACACCACAAAAATTACAAGACGGTTATAAGGTGGCCTCAAAAGAATATTTTCTTAAAGCAATTAATTTTCTATCCTCCAAATTAAACGATTCCGTTTTATTCATAATTGCAACGAATGATAAACCATGGGTTTTACATAATATAATTCTTAATCAAAAGTTTGCAGGTTACAAATTTGAAATGCTTAACAATGTCAAACCGGAAATAGATTTTGCTTTTCTGTCTAGTTGTAATCATGTTATAACATCCGTCGGAACCTTCGGATGGTGGGCTGCCTGGCTGGCGAATGGGATTACTGTATACTATAAATGGCCAGCTCGCCGAAATACAGGACTTGGCCATCAATACGACTACAATTTCACTGATTTCTTTTATCCAAATTGGTATGGATTCTCCTAAATGCTAATACTATACATTATGAGTTTTCATATATATTTAAATAAAAAATAGCAATTCTACACAATACTTTTATTATAGGAAAGAAGATATTGGAAAATTCAAACGATACTCAAAAAGGCCCTTTTCTATACAAGTTAAGACAGAATACCATAAACCAACCAGCATACATGTAGGTGTTTACTGTTATTCTGTTTTTGTAATGCAAACAACACTTCACAAAAAGTAAAAATAACAAAGGCTGTCAAAAGTCTTTAATGGGCCTGCCATACATGTGTACCATAGCTTACATTACGTTGGCAGCACAGTAGTGAAAAACGTCGATCACCCTAGAACACTTTTCCTCCAATAGAGCTAATGTTAAAATCTCTAAAATTATGCCGATTATGCAAATGAGCTAACTAACCATGCCCATTTTCCTCATTTTTTTTATCCTTAAAGTCTAGCCCTTCTTCCAAGCGTCACGAATGTAGAGCACCGTAAGCGCAGTGAAGCTGTGTGAGAGAGATGGGAGGATTGGGGTAGGACAACTCGGGTTCAATTCTAACCTATACCATTTTCTATTGTTTTATCATGTTTTTATGCCTCTTTTTGTGTTGTGTGATTAAGTCTTGCGTATTGGAGTTTGTACTTTATCATTTTGAATTGTTCTTTGTCCAGTACCTCAATATTTCCATTGTCTCTACTTTTGTATAACATGTAACTCTATCTAAACCTTTACGTTGGTATTTACATTGTATATCAATTAGTTTTCAAATTGTGCTCTCTAACCTCTTTTACCCTCCTATTCTGGTTTCCCATCCCGATCTTAGTTATCTCCCTTTGTTTTATGTACTCTTGATTCCATGATTTCTCTTTTTTGTGTTGCTTTAATGTGTCTGTTTATTGCTTTAAATCCTTATTGTTTCATTCCATTAGCTGTGTCATTGATTTTTTTTTTTGGGGGGGAGGGGTGTTCGGGGGTTCAAATGTGGTTCCTGCATTGTATTCTGTACCTATCTGCTTTTCCTTTAACTAGGTCACAAATAATCTTCAAAATTACAGATACATGTATATCCGTATTTTATTTTCTCCGCCATCAAATAGTCATAGGTTGGAGTTTGGAAATGGCGACTGGGAGGTTCCTAAAAAAATAAAAAATATAACAAATAATAATAAATGAATTAATAAAAATGTGACGTTTTTTTTTCTTCCCACTACCCCACAGCAGCAGCAATAAACCAACGCTGAATTCCCGAGATGAGCATGCGAACAGTAAAAATAAGCATATGAGCAGAAATATGAGCAAGTGAGTAGGAAAATAAGCACGTGAGCAAGCCTGGACAGCGAGCAGCGAAAATGAGCAAGCAGAGAAATGAGCAACGTGAGCGGGCAAATGAGGAAACGAGTAGCGATAGAGCAAGCAGACATAATCGTTAAAAGCGAAATAAACACAACACTTTTACCACCGCACAGCTGCTGCTGCAGCAGCGATATTCAAAAGGTGAGCACGCCAGCAGCGAAAATGAGCAAGTGAGCGGTAAATGAGCAGCGAATTAAGCAGCAGACTTGCCACAAGTTTCTGTACGTTTAAGTTTCTTAAGAAATATTTGCTATCAAGTCCCTTTCCCGAAAAAAAATGTTAACGCTGATATAGAACAAATTTCCAAAAGGATTTTAGGGGATAGGCCTAAAATTTTCCATTTGTTTAATTTTTTTGTTATTTACAGTATTTAATCTATAGATGTCAGTATAAACTTTAAACAGTTTTCAATAATTTTTATCATGCTGTTTTGTGTCTAGTGTTCATCAAAGATGGTATGTTTCCTCATAATATTTGGTCCGTTCAAGACATGCTTCTTGTATATAAAATATGGTCTAATTGAAATTGTGTTTGATATAAAAGTATCCCAAATGCCAAATTTTATAGTATAAACAAAAGAAAGTAAGCATGAAATAAATAATATATTTTAATAGTTTGAACTGAAATACATGGGTGATTTGGACCATAGTTTGTCCAATTTTTTTTCAGTATTAAACACTTCTTGTAAAAAAAAAATGGTCGTTTAATTTTCCACAATAACTGAGAATAGAAAGGAAAAAAGTTTATGCAAGATATACTAAAATTTTAGAAGAATCTGCCGTGGCATTTTTTCAAAATTTAGAATAAAGAAGGCAAAACAATAAAATTCCTGAAATGGGCTTTAAAATACCTCCCTTGAAAGAAATCTGAGTTTAATATATTATTCATTATTTTTTATATCATTGCACGAAATATGGAGTTAATGTGCTAGTAATAAATAACTGGATGTTAGGTAGTGATTTACATGACAAAAAGAATATTTATTTGATTTATAAATTTATTTTTACAATTTTGAAATTTTAATTATACCTATCTTAATGGTGCTATTTATTTATGTAAGATTTATGAAAGATAAATACAGCGTTATCTCCCCATAACCCAAGGTCTATCCTCTTTAATAGACAAGCCAAAATTCAGCTTTCTACAGAGCTATGCATGAGGAAATACTCCTTAGTTTTAAACAAAATTTTGTAAAATTTAGATATTGCAAGTATCAATACGATCAGTTCGGGTCAGCACCGAAGCACTGACTTCTGGGTAAGTGAATAACCTCGGGGACTAACCGTCCACCAGCAGAGGCATCGGCCCAGTGGTTATAAATAACAAAACATCGAAGTTACTGTTAATTTATTTTCTGCATATGCGCATTTCGACAGTGCAGATCAAACCAAAAAATTTGGAAGTTTATTTACCGAAAAAATGTTAACGCTGATAGAGAACAAATAACCAAAAACATCTAAATGGAAAAGCCAAAATTCAGCTAAGGACAGAGCAATGCATTGTTAATGAGGGAGATACTCTTTACTCAAAGTTTTTAAACAAATGAGAAATGAACATTTGAATTCAGGACGGAAAAGCCTGAAGTCAGTTCACTATTCAAGATACGGAATATATTCTAGAACGAGTAAATCATAAGCTAAGCTTAACGCAGAGGAATTCCCCCTTAAAAAGATACATGAAAGATCAGCGAGCAGGTCTTAATAATATAATAGCATACGATAATGTCAATATAACCCCATATAATTCTTTTTATATTTAACTTTGCACTGACAAATTAGAAATGAATGTGACAAAATGTATATGGCTCAACATGAATTGATTGTACTAGTATTTTTTCATCAAACAGACAAAAGTAGGCATGACTTATCCATTTTTAAATTTAAGAAGACAACTCGAGTGTCTTTCGTTCGTCTCTTGGTAAGTCATAAGTACACCTCGAAAGCGACGAAATGCGGTGTAGAGATTTAAGAAGGAGATATGACTCGGAATGAAGATTATTCAACTACGTGGCCTACACGATTCTTTAGTTGTTAAAGAATCCCAACATTGTAGTTTGAAGTGTTTAGATTTTAAAATTCACTTTCTCTTTTTATATATTTGAGCCCTCTTTCATAAAAATTACAGGTAGGAACATTGTGTCGCTAAGGCATGTTTTGTGGTGATTTTTATGCCCCCGCGACGATAAGTCGGGGGGTATATTGTTTTACCCTTGTTCGTCCGTCCGTCTGTCCGTCCGTCCGTCCGT
This sequence comes from Modiolus philippinarum, assembly GCA_002080025.1. Classification (NCBI taxonomy): domain Eukaryota; kingdom Metazoa; phylum Mollusca; class Bivalvia; order Mytilida; family Modiolidae; genus Modiolus; species Modiolus philippinarum. The sequence goes on from MJUU01028538.1 coordinate 45,559, forward strand.
CTGTCCGAAGGGGGTACATGGTTTGTCCGCGCGACTCCTCCTACAGTTTTTATGCTAGAAAGTTTTTATTATGCAGATCATTTGTACATATATTGAAGATGGGTATGTGATAAGAATTTTGATTTTGGTGCATTTTTGTCAAAAATATACACTGTTGAACTTAGTCATTTTTGGTGATTTTTCATAGGTCATTTTTGGTGATTTTTCATAGGGGGTACATAGTTTGTCCGCGCAACTCCTCCTACAGTTTTGATGCTAGGCAGTTTTTATTTTGCAGTTTTTTTTGTACCTATATTGAAGATGTGCATGTGGAAAGGATTAATTTTGGTTAATTTTTGTCAAAATTATACATTGTTGAACTTAGTCATTTTTGGTGATTTAGTAATAGAGGGTACATAGTCTGTCCGCGCAACTCCTCCTACAGTTTTGATGCTAGGAAGTTTTTATTTCGCAGATCTTTTGTACCTATATTGAAGATGTGCATGTGGTAAGGATTTTGTTTTTGGTTAATTTTTGTCAAAATTATACATTGTTGAACTTAGTCATTTTTTGGTGATTTAGTAATAGAGGGTACATAGTTTGTCCGCGTAACTCCTCCTACAGTTTTGATGCTAGGAAGTTTTTATTTCGCAGATCTTTTGTACCTATATTTAAAATGTGCATGTGGTAAGGATTTTGATTTTGGTTAATTTTTGACAAAATTATACATTGTTGAACTTCGTCATTTTTTGGTGATTTAGTAATAGGGGGTACATAGTTTGTCCACGCAACCTCTCCTACAGTTTTTATGCAAGGAAGTTTTCATTTTGCAGATAATTTCTACTTATAACGAAGATGTGCATGTGGTAAGGATTTTGATTTTAATGCGTTTTTGGAAAAAAATACACATTGTTGAACTTTAGTCATTTATTGGGTGAATTATTAATAGAGGGTACACAGATTGTCCGCACAACTCCTGCTAGAGTTTTGATGCTAGGAAGCTTTGATTTTGCAGTTCATTTGTACCTATTTTGAAGATGTGCATGTGATATGTATTTTGATTTCGTTTAATTTTTTTTCAAAAATATACATTGTTCAACTTTTAAATTTTTTGTGATTTAGTAATAGAAGGTACATAGTTAATCTGTGCAACCTAGAATAACATGTGTTTAGCGGGGGCATCATATGTGTCTTACAGACAAAAATATTACTAAACAATCCCAGTTGATTCAACCTTGCGCGGGGGCATGTCATCCTCTAGTTTTGTCCTGATTTGTGGTAGTTGTCCTGACTTTGAGGCTTTGATAAAAACGAAAATGTAAACAACTTCTGCAAGGTTATCAGCTTGTTGGGAAGATGATAAGATGTGTCTGTTTTGTAATCATTTAGGAACTCTGTTGGCCATTTCTTGATATTTTATTGTGGAATTACCATAAGATCTTAATGTTTGTGAAAGAGGGCAAAACATGTAAATTCACACTTTCCCGGTGATCCTGGCATGCAAAAGTGAGTTAAACGGGAACACACTACACCCTACGGAAATCTGTTATTTCCTACCTGTGAAAATGTGAAATATCTCTAGAAAAAGATGAATAAACCTTATACATATGAGAAAACAATACCTGGAAACAGTGTTCTGGATGCAGGATTTCAACAAAAGTTCAGTTCACAAAAAGATCAGAGATACGACCAAACGTTTAGAGATGAAAACTACAACATCAAATAAACTTGGCAATATGCAGTGAAGAAAATTAAATATTTGTTAGATAACGTATTGGACAGCTTCGAACCACCACCAATCGAGGACAGCAATGACTAGATGTTAAGTCATAAAAGAAAAGAAGCAAAGGGGGATCCGTAGAATAGCCATTCACATGCCTGGAGAAACACTGAGTGCACCCTTTGAAATATATACTAGAATTTCATTAATGACTTCCCTGTTAAAAGTTTGAACCTTTTAGCACCCATACTATATTAAACTTATGATTTTACGATATAGAAGCACAAAGTTACCCCGAAGACATATAATACACGACTATGCCCCGAAACTTAAGCCAACCCGCGAACTTTGTAACCCCAATCTCCGTAACGGTAAAAGATAGAGAGTTGAAACCATTACCAATCGACCCGAAAACAAATATAACACGTATATAGTACTTGGCTTAGAAACGAATATATTTCGGGCTATTCCCAAATTTTCGGATATCCTTTCTTGGTAACAGTAAGAGATAGAACCTTGAAATCTTGACCAATTGCTGCTGGAGCTCGATGCTTCCTCGCATTGATATATACATTGTACGGGAATCGAACAATAAGTCTGTAAATCGAGAAAAACTAGAGCTGAATTTATAACAGTTTTTTCCTCCTTTCTACTTAGTAAAAGGCAAAAAAAATAGACTTCGTCACTCTTCTTGACATTATACTTTCGATCGACTTCTGTTTCGAGGACATCATACTTCTGGTAGATGTCACATAACTTGACGTTATATTTCCGGTCTCGTCACCTTTGGTAACGCCATTTCCGCAATCCACCTAACTGAACAGTGCTCATTTACTACTCAGCCCTACTGACTTTATGAACAAGGTTCTCATTTTGAAATACATTGTATGTTAATTGACATGAGTTTCATGTTGTTCAATGTTAAACTATGTTCTCCGCTGGCAGCCATTTTTTAATGCATGCAAATCTTATAATAACTTTGCTAAAGGGTACGGTCTAATGACCGTTGTGCTTAGGTTTGGTATGAAATGGCAAGGTAGTTTCAGAGAAGTAGATCTTTTAATGAGAAAACTTTTATTTTTTTATCAGTTTTTAAATATTTTTGAATTCATAGCCTCCAAATGCTTGGATTTAATCTGCAATGAAGATGCATAAACTAAATTCGCAGTAACTTCAGTATTTTATACATTTAGTTCCAACTGATTTGTTGCTTCGGTTTAGAAGATCTTTTAATGCTCTTCCACAGGCATAGTCTAACTAAAAATATTTTGTACTTTTCGGCAATCCTGTATAAAACCTGTACTTTCTGGACACATTTTAAAGAGGGCTTTTACTAATTACTTATTATTGTCACTATAATTGATGATAAAGTTGGAAATAAAAATTTCGAATAACATTAAAATTCACAAGAACAATAGTGTATGTTCTAACATGACAACAATAATAAAGAGATACGTTGCATACGATGAAAATTCACCTAGAGGTTTTAAATAGGAAAATTTTTACTTTCTTGGAAATATTTTTGTGGATGTGAAACTAAAGTAAGAAACAATTTGATATTTAGAAACGGCATTTGAAAAGTGGTTAGAGGAATACCATGTAAAGATATTTGGATAAGCATATAATGACACCAAATACTAAATTTGTTGGCATACAATGTACGTCTTGTAGACATGGTAATACCACAGAAAGTTCAAGACGGCTATAAAGTTACCTCTACTGAAAATTTTCTTAAATCAATTACCTTTCTGTCTTCCAAATTAAAACATTCAGCTTATTCATTATTTCATTAGTTCAGCCCTTGTTACTTTCGTCCCTTCAGAAATTCTATGGCCGTCACCACAACATCATAGATAGATATGAAATGTCAGTGTCACAAATGAAAACTGACATTTTCAGCTAGATTCACGTCTTCCCGGATTTGACATTAAAGGTTTTGACTTTGCCCTGGATTGACCCACTGAGAGTGTGACGGGTGATGTATACAGAGCTGGACATGCTTACCCTTCCGGAGCACCTGACGTCACTCTGTTTTTTTTTAGAGTTCACACTGTTAGTGCTTTAGTTTTTTTAGAGTTCACACTGTTAGTGCTTTAGTTTTTTGTGTTGTATATGTAGTGTTTATATGTTTTGTGGGCATGTAGTGTCTGTGGTCTACTGTCTTCTGGTGTTCTTGATTTTGCCTTGTCTGTGGACTTTGATTTGTGTAATCTTGTGCTTTGTTCCTTCGGTATTCTGCTGCCGTTGTTTTCAATAAATGATAAACGATAGGTTATACATATAATTTTTCACAAAAAGTTTGCAGGTTATAAATTTGAAATGTTTTACAATGTCAAACTGTTATGATATCTGTTTGTACCTGTGGATGCTGGGTTGGCAGATTGGCAAATGAAATCACCATATTTTATACGTTGCCACAAAAGCACCATTTTTTAAATTCACATTTCTATGGATTCTCATGTATCTTGTATATTACGAATTTTAAGATATTTTTTATGAAAGGAAATATCTAAACTAAAGGATCATGACGACCAAAATTGTGTATTTTCGAATAATACATGGCCTTTTTCCATATCAGCACGCCGATCACCCATACACCTCCGTATCTGCCCCTTGGGCTGATAAAGGGTGTGCTATGAAATTTGTCATGCAATAATCTACAAGTTCTATTGTTACCCTGGTACTGTATTGAAAACGTAAACAGGTATAGTACGCTGAAACTGAGAAATTCAGTTTTGTAATAAAAGGCAGTATTTATATTCCGATGGACTTCCAGCAAAATACTTTAATATTCATTTGTGTTCTTAAACATGTATCATTACGCACTTGAACCAGTGTCTATGTACTGTTCTCTTATGAATCATCCTTATAACATATTCCTTGCGTCAATTGCCATTTTTGGAACACAACCAGACTAGATATGAACTAGTGGAACAGCTTTTGAGAGAATTTCATAGGTCGAGCGTCAAATAATAGTACACCATACATGATGCACCATGATTTTGTCGACGTTTCAATTTGTCCACGGTTGCGATCTCGTTGGCCGTGATTAACGTTGCCTAGGAACGATGTTGTTATTCAATATAAGGCTGCATTATTACAAGCAAGCTAATACAGAAATGCAGTTTGTCACTGTAAATTCACTGGAATATTTTCTGAAAATCAGTAGAGAAATAGGTTTAACAACTCGAAAGAATTTTATATCGCTTGATATCAACTCTTGTTATGTAATTTCAATACAAAATAAATTCGCCAAAGGCTCGTTTGTTATGAATTGAAATAACATTACTCTAGTTGATATCCAGCGATATTAAAATTTTATCTCGTTATGAAACCTATAATTATTTCACAGCTGATAAATTTGCAACATTACAGAAACGTCAGGAATCAAGCAAAATATTAATTGTTTAATAAAGTGGAATTGAGTGATCGAAAAGACTGACGGCAGATGTATTTGTTTTGTAATGCATGTTACTAGTCTAGCAATTAGAATAATGAATGATATTTCACAGCAGTTCGTTTGATAATCACGAAAACACATTTAATATAAATAATGTCATATTGACATAATTTATACATAAATTATGTTTTTGTATGTGATAATGCCTCAAAGTAGCCTTCTTTTTTTCCTTAAAGATCAAAAAAGAATTCAAGTAACATCTGTTTATTTGTTATATGTAATAATAATTTTATTTTGTAGTTTACTCAGTTCATCATGTTCATCAATTCTCAGTAACTTCGGTATTTTGGTATTTGTTACCACTGGGTCGATGCCTCTGCTGGCGAACTGTTAGTCCCCGAGGGTATTCACCAGCCCAGTAGTCAGTACTTCGGTGCTGACCCGAAAACCGATTCTATTTGGAACCTTACAATATCTAATTTTTGTAAATTTTGTTGAAAACTAAGGAGTATCTCACTCGTGCAAAGCCCTGTCCTTAGCTGATTTTGGCTTTCTATTTAGATCATATTTGGTAATTTGTTCTCTATCAGTTTTTAAACATCTTTGACCTTATGGTCTTCCAAACGTTTAGATTGTATCTGCACTGAAGAGACATAATTTGTCGAAATGCGCCTATGCAGAATCAAAATTCACAGTAACTTCGGTATTTTGTTATTTGTTACCACTGGGTCGATGCCTCTGCTGGTGGACTGTTAGTCCCCGAGGGTATTCACCAGCCCATTAGTCAGTACTTCGGTGCTGACCCGAAAACCGATTCTATTTGGAACCTTACAATATCTAATTTTTGTTGAAAACTAAGGAGTATCTCCCTAGTGCAAAGCTCTGTCCTTAGCTTATTTTGGCTTTCTATTTAGATCATGTTTGGTAATTTGTACTCTATCAGTTTTTATACATCTTTGACCTTATGGTCTTCCAAACGTTTAGATTTTATCTACACTGAAGAGACATATGCGCATATGCAGAATCAAAACTCACAGTTACGTCGGTATTTTGTTTTTTGTTAGATGAACTTTTTTATAGTGCAAATGATCTTTAATTCATAGGTAAGGAAAGTTTATCTACAAGCAATGGCAAAAATCTTAACTTTTCATAGACACTGCGAAATTATTTTAAGCTGACATTAGTTTTTTGTATTTTGAATTTAAGGATTAAAAAATGTGAAAGAATTTCATAATTATAATGGCCAATTGTATAGTGTAGCGGATAACTACAGTTTTTTTACTAAAATAGTTCTTTTTGTGATACAAGCATGAAAATTAGCCAGGATATCCTTCTAATGCTATATTAGCGAAATAGAGTGTGTGCCAACATTATTTCTGTCTGTTGTCAAGATGGCGACCAAAAACAAAATGGCGGCTAAATTGCGT